>JAJMFW010000011.1:0-232985 GCA_030574975.1 Teunomyces atbi | reverse complement strand
CTACGATAATTGGTGGACAGTTTTAGATTATTTTTTCTGACAGTGACAGATATTCAACTTTAGGTTTTTCTCTGTCAGATGGTCAGGAGAACCTGAATTTCAGTATCTCATGTATTTTTAGCATCCGCAGACAGAAGCAGAAGCAAGCCACATCTGCAGGCGAGCAAATTAATCCGCGATTATCCCAATTAGGATACAATCTAAGGAAAACAATCGCGGGATCTGGACTGCTGATTAATTTACCCCTCTGAAAAGGCAGACAAATTGCGAGCCCAAAAAGAAAATTTCTTTTTCCGCTTGACCTTTTTGTTTGTTTATAATTTTTTTGCTGAATGGAAGGGATGCTGGGACAGTCAAGCACGCGAATCGAGGTGGAATTACAGGTGCAGTATGGGATATGTGCGTAAGAAGATGACGTAGGATATCAGACGAATTGTAGAAACAGACCATAGAGCAACAGTACGGAAATAAGAGGTAGGCAACGCCAACCCCACATGGGAGATGAAGAACCGACAAGCCACAAAAAATAAAACAGACAAACATAATAAAGCGGAAACCATTACCAAGCAAAGACAAGACTAGACACGCAATGAGAGCCACAGCTTGGGATAGACGATCATTTCTACGTGTACCAACCAGCAATGGGAAAGGAGGCTCCACCAAACGATCTTCTCTGGCTCCTATAAAATCCTATTTAGGCCAAATAATATCTAATGCAGGAGTATTTTTTATTGTTATTTATATATAAATCTTCATGTCTAACGGTGTAAGAAAAATGCGGCTGATAATACGTAATTGTGTCTGCAGTAAAGCAAAAAAAAACAACAACCAAACAACAATTCAGATATATCCCGCAAAAAATATATGTACATAATTTTCCTTTTCGTGCGCACGCATCAATCGTATACGCAGGAAAAGTAGCTAGTACCGTTGAGTTCTTGATCGAGGATAAACGCGATCCCGTTGATCAAGATCTTGTTGACGTTGGGCGCTGCCTCACCGTCGTGGAGCGGCTCGTGCAAATCGGGCTCGAGCTCCGCATTACCTCGGTCCAAATGGACGATCTTTGCCACCAAATCATGTAAGTAATGTGCGATGCATCTCGGGATGTTGCGGCTATAGACGGCAGGAGTATAGACACAGGGCCGTGCCGCTTCGTGGGCGTCAAAAAAAGTGTCTGCACCGTCGTCGATGTCGCCGAGATCCACGACCGCCGTGCCGCAGCAATTGAAGTTGGTGGTCTGCGGCGCGCGGTGAAAGTCCCACGGCGTTTCGGCCAACGGCAAGTGGAGGTGCAACAAGTCGTTATCATGCAGCGGCATGCGGCTCCGCAAGTGGCCCGCGACGGCCAGCATGAACGTCAGCGTGTTGATGTCGCGGAACGAGTCGAGGTCCGCGTGGTAGAACTGGTGCGTGGCGAGGAAGCCGTCGATAGCCGCGAGATACCGCGTGCAGTGCGGGCAGGAACAGCCGTTCCACAACATGTGGTTCATGGACTGGTCGTAGCACGCCAACGAGTGGAAGAGCGTGGGAAACACGAGGTTGAGGCGCGGCCGGTCGTGGCGGGCGACGAGACGCGGGAGGACGCGGCAGTAGAGCGTGGTACGGCGGGCGTAGTTACCCTCGAAGCCGTCGCTAAAGTTACCGAGCGGAGGTGCGGCGTGCACCACCGCGACGTAGGAGAGCCGGCGCGACGCCACATCCGCGAGCCACGAAATCACCGCGAGGTCCCACTGTTCGTTGGCGGCGTGAGTGTCGCACACCGCCTGCTGGACGACGGCGACTTTGCGGAGCGCCACGCAGGCTGCGGCCGGCACGAGGCGCAAGCGCTCGCTGGCGTCGACGCAGATCTCGAGGTTGGTGAGCCGCAGCCATGCCACGAGGCCAATGGCGCTGGCGGTGCCCGGTGCGAGCACGAGGCGGAACGTGGTGAGCAGCGCGAGGTCTACCGCCGCGAGCGCGCGCGCCCAGCGAGCATACGCCGCCGGTTCGCGCGGGAGAAAAAGGTGCGTTAGGGACGCCCACGGCGTGGTAGCGAGAGCCCTAGCGACGCTGGCGGTGCTGCTGGCGGTAGCACTGGCAGTAGTGCTACTGACATAGAGTTCCCTGCACTCTGGCGGCACCGTCGCCGTTGTCGCCAAGTAGACGGTTTCGCACGCCGCGATGGTAAGCTTTTCGCGGAGGCGTTCGCTCGTGACGTAGACACGGCGCGGGGCCGCGAGGTCCAATACGCGCTGCACCGCCGCCACGGTGTCGTCGGTAAAGTACGTGATGGTCACCGCGAGCTCGTACACCGTTTTTTCCGGCAGGGGGGCCGCCAACAGGGCCGCCAACAGGGCCAAGCGTCGGTGCAACGGGGCCACGTCGCGCGACAGCGGCCCGCTGCACACCGCGGTGTAGCTGGTGTGGACGTAATCGGCGGCCCTCGCGTGGGCCACCAAGAGTGGCGGCAGGATCAAAATGCGGCGCCAAAGGCGGCGGCGGGCGACTGAGCACAAGCGACGGCACGTTGTGGCTAGCGCAGCGACAGAGCTCTGCGGCACATACGCAACAACGGCGTCAAGAACAGCGTCAGGAAGCCGAAGAAGCATGGCGCTGACATCATCGCCGTCGGCGTTATTTTCGCACGGACAGATCGGTCCAGATCAGGCCGAGGTCACGTGGCAGGTGCGGCGATGGTTTTTCCCGCCAGGTCCGGTGCGGCGGAGATAGGACCAATCGCAGCAAAAACGTTTTGCTTAGAAGAGGCACCACTACGACTCTTGTTGAGTCTGATCTCTTTCTGGTCGTCTTTTTTTTTATTTTTTCTTTCTTTTTTTTGTCTGTCTGTCTGGCGGTGCCACTGGCGGTCGCAAACCCAGCGCATCCCAGCCGTGGTTGCCTTTTTTTTGTCCCGTGTCTAGTTAAACTTTTTGTCTTTTTTGGCCGGCGGAGTTTAGATTGACGCAGGTCTACGGCAGGTCGGCCGACAAAGCCGATGGATGTGTATTTTTATTTTATTTCTTTTCTTTTTTTTTTGACCCCCCCCAGACCCTGTACGTATAAAAGCAGCAATATCCGCCCTTTTTGTTTTGCAGCACTATGTCAACGCTAGAAAGAGAAAACTCCCGCGGCGAGCTGATTGCGTCAGATCTCCGCTCCACAGACAACAACAAGGACTACTCCAACAACTCGAGCGATGACGTCAACGCGCCACAAGCGTTCACGGGCGCCGATCTCGAGGCCAATGTGATTGGCGACAACGAGTTGAGCCGCCTTGAATCGAACACAGAGACGGCCAGAACGCTTTCGAGAAGAATCACGGGTGCGGACGAGCTCTTGGCCAAAGCCAATGACACCGACGAGCCTTTGCCGCGCATGGGCGGCGACCGGCCGTACCCACCGGCTCTTCCCGACCGCGACCCGTACGTCGTGGGCTTTGACGGGCCCGATGACCCGCTCCATCCCCAGAACTATCCAACGTGGAAAAAGTGCTTTTTTACGTTTATTGTCGGTTACTCGGCGTTGTGTCTTACGTTGAGTTCGGCGATGTTTGCCGAGTCCGCCAACGACTTGATGAAGCTCTACCACATTGGCTGGACGCCCGCGACGTTGGGCACGTCATTGTTTGTGCTTGGGTTTGCGTCCGGCCCCGTTGTTTTCGGTCCGTTGTCTGAACTTTACGGCAGACGGATCATCATTCTCATCTCGTCGTTTGGCTTTCTCTGCTTCACTTTTGCCACGGGTACCGCCAAGGACGTGCAGACGATTTTCATTACACGGTTCTTTGCTGGGTTTGTTGGCTCGGCGCCGTTGGTCGTTGCACCGGCTGTGATGGCCGACTTGTTTGCCACAAAGGACCGTGGTAAGGCGATCGATATCTTTGCGCTCGTGCTTTTCGGCGGGCCCATGCTTGCGCCCATCATGGGTGGCTTCACCGTCAAGAACCCCTCGTTGGGCTGGAGATGGACGTCGTACTTTGTGGGGATTGTGACGGGCTCGTCGTTGTTGTTGACGGCGATCTTTTTGGAGGAAACGCACCATCCGCTCATCTTGGTGTCGAAGGCCGAGAAGTTGCGCAGAAGAACCGGAAACTGGGGCATCTTTGCCCCTCACGAGGAGGTGCGGTTGTCGCTTAAGGAAATTGTCGAAAAGAACATCTCGAGACCGTTGGTGATGTTGGTGACGGAACCCATTTTGTTGCTTGTGACCATCTACAATGCGTTTATCTACGGCATGTTGTACTTGTTTTTGACGGCGATTCCGTTGGTGTTTGGCCGCAACTACCACTTCAGAGACGGTGTGGCCGAGTTGCCGTACTTGGGCATGTTTGTGGGTGTTGTTATGGGCGGTGGCATTGCCGTCATTTTTGACGTGAGATACGCCAAGAAGATGGAAGCGAACGGCGGCAAACCGATGCCGGAAGAACGTTTGCCTCCCATGATGATTGGCGGTGTCCTTTTTGCAGTGGGTTTGTTCTGGTTGGGCTGGACCGGTGACTTCAAGGACAACATTCCGTGGATCGTGCCTACGTTGGGTGCGGGGTGCATCGGGATCGGGTTGTTTTTGGTCTTTTTGCCGTGCCTCAACTACATCATCGACTGCTACCTCTTGTTTGCGGCGTCGGCTTTGGCCGGTAACACGTTTTTGAGATCGGCCTTTGGTGCTGTGTTTCCCTTGTTTGCCAAACAGATGTTTGTCAACATGCATGTGCGGTGGGCCGCAACGTTGTTGGGGTGTGTGGCAGTGGTTCTTGTGCCAGTGCCCTTTTTGTTCTACAGGTACGGGAAGTCGTTTAGGGAACGCTCCAAGTACGCTTTCTAATTGCATAATAGTTAATATATCCAGACTCTGTCTGTCTTTCTTTTGTCTGTCTGTACGCCGTTTGTGTTTTCAGTCTTTTGTCTTTTCTGTCTGTCTATTTTCTTTTTTCTGTCTATTGTCTATTTTCTGTCTTTTCTGCTTCTGTCTTTATTTTGTCCGCTGATAATGCTCCGCTGCTTCTCCACCTACAGCCGCCTTTCCGAGGCATTTCTAGGCCGCAACAGCAACAATCTCAGCGTGGGCCTCGTGGGCCTCGCCAACGTCGGCAAAAGCACCTTTTTTCAGGCGATCACACACCTGAATCTCGGCAATCCCGCAAACTACCCGTTCGCGACCATCGAGCCCAGCAAGTCGCAGATCGCCGTCGAGCTGCGCCAGTTGGACCACTACCAGGCCGTGTTTGGCAGCGCGAAGAAGGTGCCGCCGCTCCTCACGATCTTCGACATTGCAGGCCTCACACGTAACGCCGCCAGCGGCCAGGGCTTGGGCAACAAGTTTCTTGCCGACATCCGGCAGGTTGACGGCATTCTTCAGGTGGTGCGGGCGTTCGACGACCCCGAAATCGTCCATATCGAGAACAGCGTGGATCCGGTGCGCGATCTTGTCATTGTGACCGACGAGTTGATCCTCAAGGACTTGGAGTATGTCGAGCAGGGCCTCGATAAGCTCCGGCGCAACAGACAAAAATCTGCAGACATTTTGACCGAGCAGCAGACCCTTGAAAAAGTGTCGGACTGGTTGTACGAGGGCCGCAAAGTGTCAGCCGGCACTTGGACGCCGGCCGAAATCGCAGTCATCAACACCTACAATCTCCTCACGGCGAAACCGACGGTCTACGTGATGAAGGTCAGCGAGCACGACTTGCAGCGCGGCGACAACGCATACCGTGCCGACATCGCGGCCTGGATCGCCGACAATTGTCCGCAAGACCAACTCGAGATGTGGAGCGGCGACGCCGCGAGCGACTCGACGTTTGCAGCCGTGATTGCCAAACTCAAACAGGCGCTTCGCCTTGTGTCGTTCTACACGTGTGGCCCCAAAGAAGCACGCCAGTGGAACGTGCGGCAGGGCCTGGTGGCACCAGAAGCGGCGGGAGTGATCAACACCGAGCTTCAGCGCACGTTTGTGCTGTGCATTGTGTACAAATGGGCGGACCTCGAGCGCGAAACGGAGTTTAACGAGACCAGGTTGAAGCTGGCCGGTAAGCAGCACAAACACGGCAAGAAGTATATCGTGGAAGACGGCGATGTGCTTCTTGTCAAGGCCGCGGGAGGTAACAAGCGGTGAATGTACATATTTTGTGTCTGATGTATATATTTACAAGTATTTATTATCTGTCAGATTTGGCTCTTTTTTGTCAAGTATACTCTTTCTGACAATTAATAAATTTTTCCCAAAATTTTTTTTTTTTTGTCAGATTCTGTCGCTTATTTTTTGTCTCAAATTGTCTTTTGTCCATCACCATGCCTCGAATACATCCACGCATGTTTCTGTCGATATACAACTACTGTGTGAACTACGGCAGTGCAGGCGCTGCTGCTGCACCGCGCCACTACTCCACCACGAACCATACGCTTCCTGCTGCCGCAGACCAGTTCCACCCGCGTTTGCGCGCCATCTTCGCCCAGCTCGACAGCATCGCTCCTCGTTTCGTGCTCCAGGCCGGCGACATCGATATTCTCGACCTGCCGGAACAGTTTTACCTGTTGCTCAAGACAAAGATCCGTGACGCCAAGCGGCGCATCTTCCTCAGCTCGTTGTACGTGGGTACGGCGCAGCACGAGCTTGTGGCGGCGCTCGACGCGGCACTCGCGGCCAACAGCGAGCTCGAGGTGCTGATTTTGACCGATGCGCTTCGCGGCACGCGCGAGGCCCCCGACAATTGTCTGGCCCTGTTGCTCGTGCAGCTTGTGGCCAAATTCGGCCCGCGCGTCGATGTCCGCATGTACCACACGCCGCTTCTTGCCGGATGGACACGGCTGCTTGCACCGCGGCGCCTCAACGAGACGTACGGCTTGCAGCACATGAAGCTCTACGGGTTCGACGACGAGCTCGTGCTCAGCGGCGCCAACTTGTCGCAGGACTACTTTACCGACCGCCAGGACCGCTACTACCATTTTTCCAGCGCCCCACTCACCAGTTACTACGCGGCGCTCCACGCCGCGGTGGCCCGCTTGCTGTACCAGGTGCTTCCGCTGGCGCAGCACCGCTTCCGGCTCAGCTGGCCCACGCTGAACGCGCTGTGTGAGCCCCACATGAACGTCCACCGCTTTGTGCTGGACGCGCTGCATCTTTTGGCGCCTCTTTTGGCGCAGCACGACGTCGCTCCGTTTAGCGAGAGTTCTGGCGAGAGTGCTGGCGACAGTGCTAGCGGCAGCACTAGCGACGAGTGCGACACGGTGGTGTACGCCGTGCTGCAATTTACGCCGCTTTTTCCACGCGGTACTGATCTCCTGACAGAAAAGCCCGCGGTGTTGCGCTTGCTCCTGTTCTTGGACGCGCCAGGCATACGCTGGTGGTTCACGGCGGGCTACTTCAACATGTTGCCGGAAATCCTGGCGCGCTTGGTGGCGGCCCAGGCCCAGGGCACGGTCATCACCGCGGCGCCCAAGGCCAACTCGTTCTACAAGCTGAGTGGCGTCTCGTACTACATCCCCGCCGCGTACCTCTTGCTCGCAAAACAGTTTTTGGAACGGGTCTACGACGCGGGCAATCAGTCGCTCATTAAAGTGTACGAATGGCAGCGCGGCGAGGTCAATACGCCGGGCGGCTGGTCGTACCACGCCAAGGGACTCTGGATCTCGGTACCGGGCGAGGACCGGCCCAGTGTCACGGTGGTGGGCTCGCTGAACTACACGCGCAGAGCATACTCGCTTGACTTGGAGCTGAATGCGATTATAGTCACCAAGGACGAGAAACTTAAGGAGAGAATGGCGCAGGAAATCGACCATTTGATGGAACATGCCCGGCCGTTGGCACTAGAAGACTTTGCGCCCCGGCCCAATAATACCGAGGAAATTGCGGAGATCAACATTGCGGAACACACCGACACAAGTGATGCCGTGACGAAAATTACCGACAACGATGGCATCACGGGTGCCGACATTTACGAGTTTGACGAGGATAAACGGATCCTGCTCGGCGTACGTCTCGCTGTAAAACTCTTGGGAGGAAAGTTATAACCAAATACATAGATTTATTCACGGTACAACGGTAGTAGAGTAGCGACACTGTGCCGGTAGTAGTACTGCTGCCACGCCGCCACCGCGAGAAATAGCGGCGCGCCCGCGACATTTATCCACGGTGGAAAATTCACCGGCACCGCCAGCCAGTGGTAGTGCGCGCTGACTTTGGCGGTAGCAGTGACCGCTGCGGCAGCGAGCTCTAGTGAGAGCCAGTGGCGGTGCTGGCCCGTGACGTGGTCACCGAACCAGTTGAGCACGAGCTGCGGCACGAGCTGGAGCCAGCGGACGACTTTTGCAGCGAGCCACGCGGCATCGACGGCGTCCAATGGCATTCCCGATGCAATGACGTACACCACCACCGCAGCGAGCGGGCCCACTACGAGCCACAATACGCCGCCAACAACCTGCGCGACATTTTTTGTCCGGCGGTACGCCACGTACATCTGCCACACCAAGGCGGCGTTAAGCACTGCAAGTGTGGCGTCGGTCGCCACAAGCGGACGCAGCACCGGCACATCGGGGTAGATAGGGTAGCGCTGGGCGTAGAGCGGTGCCAAATGGACGTAGAGCGCCGTGGTGGCTAGCGAGAGCGTGCTACCGAGAAGCTGGAGCCAAGCTGTTTCCACCGCGAGCCCATGGACGGACTTCTTGTGCTTGTTGTGTCTGACCTGTAGTGCCAACAGCACGATTTCAAGCACGGCGGCCGATGCCATTAAAAGTGTCATGGCATAGAGAAAACGCGACAGACAAACAGACGCAGTCTTTTTAAAACGCACTTGAATAATTAAAAAACGCAGACATTAGAAAAAGAAGCGCAGACATTTAATTACCCCACAAATCAGACACCATGTCGGAGGAAAGTAACTGGGACCTGGTGGTGACCTCGCTCCAGGATATCTGCAACGCCAATGGGCTGCTCACGTTCAACAACATACACGCCGACGTCGACGTGCTGGAGCTCCTGGAGAGCGAGCTCACGCAGCTCCGCGAGGACGTCAGCGACCACCGCGCCAACATCGGCACCGCGAAGCGCCTCGTGGAGACGTCGCAGCAGAAGCTCCAGATCCTCATAACACATCTCCAGGACACCGCTAACGACGCACCGCCCCCCGACGAGAGCACGCGCAGAGCCAGCAAGTCGGCCGTAGTCAAGAAGAACCGCAAGGCCGGCCGGCTGTACCACACGTCGAAGTACAACCCGCTGGAGCCGGTGTATGTCGGCTCCGAGGTGGCGTATAAGTTGAAGAACCGGCACGCCGAGGAGTGGATCCAGTGCGAGGTGATGAAGGTGATTGGCGATGGGATCAAGTTCGAGATCCGGGACCCGGAACCAGACGAAAACAACAATCCGGGCCAGACGTTCAAGGCCAACTACAAGGAGATCTTGCTCATTCCGCCGGTCGAGGAGGTGAACGACTTGGTGTGTTATCCGTACGGAACGAAGGTGTTGGCGCGGTATCCCGAAACGACGACGTTTTACTCGGCGTTGGTGGTGGGAAACAGAAAAGATGGCAGTGTACGGTTGAAGTTTGATGGAGAGGAAGAGGTGAATAAAGAGACGGAAGTGGAGAGGCGATTGGTGTTGCCATCGCCGATGTAGAGAATATTATGCAGACATTGAGATGGCAGACATTCTGTCTGCGTCCCTTTTTATGTCTGCGTTTGTATCAATAAAAAAATGCGAAAAATTTATCAACAACAATGGAAGGAATGGACATCGACGATTACTCGAGGGTATGTGGCCAGAAACACGGCGAGAACCGACACTAACAACAGGAACGGTCGAGGTCACCTGTAAGAGAACGGTCGCGGCTGCCCGCTGAGAGACACGGCGGTGGCGGCCGCGAACACGGTGCGTACTCGCGCGAAAGACGGGACTACGGCCGCCGGGACTACGAGAGCTCGCGTGGCCGTGGCGGTGGCCGCAGCGGACGTGGCCGTGGCGGGCGTGACTACTCGCTGCGCCGGGACTTCCTGGCACCCAGCGACGAGCAGTACCGCGCCAAGACCGAGCGCAACTACAACAACTCGATCTTTATCGGAAACATCCCGTTCGACCTGACGTCGAACGACATCAAGGACTTGTTCCGGGACTTTACGATTGTGCGTGCCGACATTGTGACCAACCGGGGACGGTCGCGGGGCATGGCCACGGTTGAGTTTGGGCTGGCGGACGACGTGAGCGGCGCCATCGCCAAGTTTGATCACTACGACTTTAATGGCCGTGAGATTTTTGTCCGTCGCGACTATCCACCGCCCGAAAAGAAAGAGCGCGAGCCCAGAAGAGAAAGACGGGACAATCATGCAGACAGAAAACGCGAGGTACCGCTGCTGACCCAATCGGGCAGCGAGATTTTTGTCGGCAACTTGCCGTTTTCTGTCAACTGGCAGGCGCTCAAGGACTTGATGCGCAAAGCAGGCACCGTTGTCCGCGCGGACGTGCGTACGGACGACTGGGGCAAGTCGCGTGGCTTCGGCACGGTGGTGTTTGAGACCGAGGAGGACGCCACGCGCGCGGTCGACATGTTCCAGGGCTACGAGATTGAAGGCAGACGCATCGACACGCGGCCCGGCCGCGGCAGCGGCGCCACGAGACCAGACAAGGCCCACGAGCGCAAGGTGGTGAGAAATACCGAGTTCACACAGGACGTGGGTCCCGACGGGCCCCGCTCCGACACCATTTTTGTCGGCAACTTGCCGTATGTTACGAACAACGACGATTTGTACGAGTTGTTTGAGACGGTGGGCCGCACCACGAAGGCCGAGATTCAGTACAACGAACAGGGCAAGCCCAGCGGCAATGCGGTTGTCCAGTTTGAGTTGGCAGAGCTTTCAGACACGGCCATTGCCAATTTGGACAATTACACTTATGGAGGCCGGAACTTGAAGATTACGTACGCCCAGAGACCAGAAACCACTGTGGCTGCGCCTGTTGCTGCGCCTGTTGCTGCTCCTGTTGCTGAGCCCGTTGCTGAGCCCGTTGCTGAATCTGCCGACGTGGAAATCGCCGATGCCGAATAGGTATATAAAGTTGTAAAATGTATCAGACAATTGTCATCGCCTTTTCAGGCCACAGACAATTTTTTATTTTTATCATGCACTCTTGTTTCTTTTGTATCTCGTTATTTTTGTCTAAAATATTTTTAACGGACTTATCCCTTACATAATCTAAACATGGGTTTTACATATGGAGGCACCCTCAGAATGAACCACGCTGCCATTGTGTTGGTCGTGGTGATTGTGATTGTTCTTTTGTTCCACTACCGCCACAGAATGGCGCAGGCGCTCGACCGGTACCGCACACGCCGCAGAAACGGCTACTCGGCCATAGGCGGCATTCTCGGCGGCTTCAGCGACGACTTGGAGAACGGCTTGACCAGCGACACGTTTGATATCCATGCGAACATCGATGCTGGCGATTCCCGCAACGGGTTGGATGTGCAGGCCAAGCAGGAGATCCGGCGGTTGATGGAGTCGGAACATCTTCTGTTTGATGAGGCCCGCTTGCGGTACTCGCGCGGCCGCTTTGCTACCAACAACATCGGTGCTGACGGCTTGCCCCGCGACCCGAAGTTGGTGACGTTACTGAATTGATACAGACGTCAGACAAAAGATAGGCGAATGACATTAAATGGCGAATGCAAAAGAGAAAACAGGATGATGCAGACACTGAATAATGGGAGAGTGCAGTCAGCCAAAAGCAGAAGAGAAAACGATGCACAGCAAGATGTGTGGAAACAGAGGCGCTTTTGGCCACTTGTTGCGAAGCAGAGGCGTGGCTTCTGTTGCATTCTCTGCTCGCGCACCCTTTCCCAATGGGGAAAGGAAGAAAAGGTACAAAGAACCAGAAAAAGGATCAATAGCCTGCATATAACCCGATGTTTGTATTTGTTTACATTTGAAGCAAAGATAGTTAACCAATATATGAACCAGGTTGTTTTTACTACTGGGACGAGACGAAGATGAGCATATATCATCGGTATGCGTCACGAGAACACGACGAAGCGTTTTTCTCGTCGATGGAGCGGCGGCGCGTGGCGTCACGCGAGAAACAGGCGGCGTTTTCCATCGCTGTCCATCCGCCTACGAGCAGCGACGCCGACGAAATGAGCATCAGCGACTGGCGACGGGTGTTGCCGAACGCCGCGTACTTTGCTGGGCACGACGCGGCGTTCTTTGGCCCCGTTGTCGTGGTGGTGTTCCAGCACTTGCAAACAGGCAGAATCAGCACGCGGTCGGTGTGTGTGCCCGGCCTGACGGCGTACAACAGTCTTGTGGTGAGCGAGCGGCTGCGGTTCTGGCCGAGCTGCGAGAACTTGACGCCGGAGCACGCCGCGTCGAACGTGCGGCGGGCGTTGGCGATCACGATGTTGAAGAACTACAATCGGCTTGCGCCGAGCAGCGCTAAAGCGCTGAGCACGACAACGCTGAGCACCGCTGCAGCGCTGAGCAGCGGAACATCACTGAGCAGCGGCACAACGCCGGGTGGCGTCAAAGCGCCGTGGGACGAGACGACCGCGGGCGCCGTGGCGAGCGCCATGCGTCTCCTCACCGTCAAGACGCCGGCGGAGTTTGGCGCCAGGCTTCTCCAGCTCGGGCTTCTCCAGCGCCACACGATCCCGTCGGTGCTTGTGGACGTGGTGTACGACAACTTCTCGCCGGCCGCGAGCGAGCGCATTGTGGACGACAACAACCGCCTTGTGTACTTGTTGGGCGAGCAGCTCGACCAGTTGTTCGACCCGTTGTTGGAGTACGCGCCCGAGGCGATGCTGGTGGCCGTTGAGGTGCCGCGGCCCGGCTACGAGGCGCCGGTGCTCCAGGACTGCGCGGCGCTCGACGCCGTGGTCGCCGAGCTCCTCTCGGTGCAGACCAACTACACGATGGGCCTCGTCAACTTGCTCCAGCACCTTGTGATTCCGCTCCGCATGCATGTGTTGGGCTCGGCGGCGGCCGCGGGCATCGCCAAGATCAACCATGTGTTTCCGCCGACCATCGACGAGATCACACGCATCAACTGCATCTTGCACGACGCGTTGAACAAGGCGGCGCGCTACGGCTACGTCGAGGTGGCGCGTGTGTGTGCGCTCGTGCTTCCGTACTTCTACAAGGCGTTCATTCGCCACGAGGCCAACCTCAAGAAGTTCACCGCCCGCATCCACCGCTTCAGCGCCCGCAACCACGCCCGCATCTTCGCCAACACAAGCATCAACAAGGGCGCGTACACCGTGCGCGAGATCGACGCCATCGTGTGCGGCGCGTTGTTGGAGTTGCCGAAGCTCCTGCTCATTCTCCGGCGCCTCGGCGCCACGTACGAGCAGGAGAAGACCAAGCACCGCGCCGCGTTGGACGCAGCCACGGTGGCACACGAGACCCGCACGCTCAACGCCCATCTCGCGGCGGTGGCGGCGGTGGTGGATGCGTTTGGCGGCAAGCAGGCGGCCGCAGACCCCGCGGCGAGCCCCCGCGAGCGCTTCTTCACGCCGTCGGGCAAGATCTTGACGGAACTCGCGTCGGGGTGGCCGCCAGAGCTCCAGCTCAACTGGTTGTCGCGCAAGGTGGTGGCCATCTTTGAGCTCAAGAACATCAAGGCGCACACGCACGACGTGGACGTGGTGATTATCTTTTCCGACTACGTGTTGTTTCTCACGGTCGAGGAGTCGGCGATGAAGGAGTCGCCGGCGCCGCTGCTCTCGGTGGCCGATATCTTGATGCACTCGCTCATCAACGAGAAACCGTTGCCGAGCCTCAGCGCCTTTCCGGCGATGCGCGTGAGTGCGTGGTGCGGCATCAACGACGTCATTGTCAGTGGCTACAAGGCAATGTCGACCGTCAGCGACGACGAGGCGGAGTTCTTGTCGTTCTTGAGCAAGAAACCGGCGGGTTTCTGGACACACGGCCGCGAGGTCCACCTGAAACAGTACGAGATCGTGCCTGGTCGCCACGGCGGGCATGTGGACGCCGCCAAGGTGATGGAGCTCGTCACCAAGGCGCGGATCTTGAACAAGAACCAGACGTTCCATTTGTTCCGGTCGGGCGACGAGTCGCTCAGCGTGTACGCGACCGCACACAACATCGACGTGTACGAGCTCGAGGCGAGCCGGTCGCCGTTTGCGATGTTCTTGAACCTCAAGTTCGAGGACATGGACGCGTACTTTGCGCAGCACACGTCGCTCTTCTTGGTTGTGACGGCGCTGTTTGTCAAGAACGACCACATCCACTTGGTGGCGCGCAACCGCACGCGCGAGTATGCCTACGACGAGTACGTGGCGCCGCTGGAGCTCCAGCGGTGTCTCCGCGAGATCGTGGCGGCGAACTTTGCGTTGCTCTTCCAGGCACGCAGCGCGGTGAGCCACGCGTTGGAGAGCGCCCGCGCCGACGACTTGGACTACTTCTTGAACGTGTTTGCGTCGGGCGGCGAGCAGAGAAGCGAAAACATCGCCACGAAGCGCAAGATCTCGGAGGGAATGGAGACAAAGAGAGAGATAAAGACAGAGACAAAGAGAGAGATAAAGAAAGAGAAAACGATAAAGGCACCAGTAAAGAGAGAGACAACGGTAAAGGCACCAGTAAAGAGAACGTTGTTGCAGCGACTCTTCAAGCCGTTTGTCAAGCAGAAAGAGGAAGAGAAGAAACAGAAAAAGAATACAGAACTACGCGGCCAGAAGAAGGAGTATTCTGGACTATACAAGCCGCTTCCTGAGCTTAAGGAGCGGCAGAATTCCGTTGCCGAACATGAAACAGCAGAAGCAGAAATAGAAGCAGAAACAGAAGCAGAAACAGAAGCAGAAACAGAAGCAGAAACGGAAGCAGAAACAGAAACAAGAGCCGCTTCTGTCCCTATCGAACTCAAGCATTCTGCATCGGACGTGACGGTGCTCGATGGCGTGCACCGGCGAGTGTACTCGCAGCTGAGCGAGGCGCTCGTGGTGCCGTTCCAGGACCCCGGAGACATCGCGCTCGAGGACTACTACGGCGACGGCCAAGGCAACTGGGTGTCGATCAGCCGCGACAATTCGTCGTTGTACGCCGAGCTTGAGCAGATCAAGAAGCTGCTGATCAACGACGTGATTGACTTTGATCACGCACAGGATACGTACGCCAAGGTCGAGCGGTACGTCAACGAGTTCAACGAGGCGCAGAGCGAGACGTGGACGTTCGAGGTGCCGCGGAACTACTTTGCGCACGCGGCCAAGGACGTGCTGGTGCAGCTGATGACGTCGGCGCAGGTCATCGACGAGTTCCGCCGCACGGTGGAGCACGAGTTTGCCATGCTGCCGCAGAAGACGAGTCAGGTGACGTTGACGCTGGACGACGAGTTCTACCTGCCGTACGAGTACGAGTACGAGTTGGAGAACGAGTTTTGTTTTGATCTGAAGCCGACGAGCGGCTCGTTGTCGAGTGAAGCGACGATCATTGAGGAGATGAGCGACAAGACCGAGAGTGCGCTCGCTACCGAGAATGCGCTCGCTACCGAGCGAAGCGAGTTAGCGAGCGCGGGATTCCCTCCCAGCGAGAATCTCTCGCTAGCGACAATGCACTACAAAGACCTCGCTCATTAGGGAGACGGACAGTAAATATTAAATAGACGTCATTACTAGTCACTATTTTGTATCTGGAGTAACTTGGCGCTAGCGAGCGGAGCGAGTGGAGTGAGCGCTATCTCGGTAACAGAGCGCTGCCTCAGTAATAGCGCTATATTCGCGTTTGCTCGCTGCGCTCTCGCTGCGCTCGCCAGGCTCGCTAGCGCGCGCTCGCCAGGCTCGCTAGCGCGCGCTCGTCAACTCACGCACCAATTCCTTCACAATCGCATCGCCAACCTCCTGCGTCGTGCTCGTTCCGCCCAAATCGGCCGTTCTCACGCCCAGGTCCAACACCGTGCCGACCGCGCGCTCCAACGCAGCCGCCTCGTTCAACGAGTCCAACGACAATCTCAACATCATCGCCACCGACAAGATCGTCGCCACGGGATTGACCTTGTTGGGCGGCAAGTCCGGCGCCAGGCCGTGGCACGGCTCGTACAAGCCGAACGCGGTGTTGGTGTCGGGAAGCGACGCCAACGATGCCGATGGAAGAAGGCCCAACGAGCCCGGAATCACCGACGCCTCGTCACTGATGATGTCACCAAACATGTTCGACGTGATCACCACGCCGTTCAACTTGGACGGCAGCTGCACGAGCATCATCGCGGCCGAGTCGATCAACTGGTGCTGCACCGTCAACTGCGGAAACTCGTCGCGGATCACCTGGTCCACCGTGCGGCGCCACAACCGCAGGGACGCCAACACGTTGGCCTTGTCGAGCGACCACACCGGCAATGGCGGTGTGTGCTGCAACGCCATGAACGCCGCCATGCGTGTGATGCGCTCCACCTCCGCCACGGTGTACTTCTCGGTGTCCCACGCGCTGGCGCCGTCCGCCAGCTCCGCCTGCTCCTCGCGCGCGCCAAAGTAGATCCCGCCCACCAACTCGCGCACCACCGTGAAGTTGGTGCCGCGCACCACGTCCGCCTTGAGCGGCGACATCTCGAGCAACAGCTCCGCCACAAAGTTGCACGGCCGCAAGTTCGCGTACAAATTCAACTCCTTGCGGATCTGCAACAAGCCCTGCTCGGGCCGCACGTCGCCCGTGCCCCACTTGGGCCCGCCCACGGCGCCGAGCAACACGGCGTCCGAGTCACGTGCGGCAGCGAGCGCTGCCGCTGGGAGCGGCTCGCCGTGGGCGTCGATGGCGGCGCCGCCAATCAAGTGGTGCTGGAACGCAAACTTGATGTCCTGGAACGGCGTGTGCGCCTCAATGGCCTCGAGCACCTTGATCGCTTCGGCACAGATCTCGGGCCCGACATGGTCGCCGGGCAAAACAGTGATGGTTTTGGTTGTCATTTGGTGTGTGCTTTTTTTCATTCTGGGGAACGCGCGCTTTTATATGTGGCGAGGAGGGGAGACCGGGCCGGAACCGGCGCGCGCTCCGCGCCCCACGCCAGGGACCCGGCCCCTTCGCGATGAGGAGCCCCCGCGTTTTCCTGTAACGTACATTTGTCTCTTATAAACACAATACTTAATCAATGGCCACTCCACTCAATCGAGTCCAAGTCGATTCCCTCCTGGACCATTTCCCAGAGCGGCGACATCTTGCGCAAGAAGTCGACGCGCTCATTGATGGCCTTGATGACGTAGTCGACCTCGGCCTCGGTGGTGAAGCGGCCGATGCCGAAGCGGATGGACGAGTGCGCCAACGCGTCATCGGCGCCCAACGCGTGCAACACGTACGACGGCTCCAAGGACGCCGACGTGCACGCCGAGCCGGAGCTCAACGCGATGTCGTTGAGGGCCATCAACAAGGACTCGCCCTCGATGTACGCGAACGAGATGTTGACGCAGCCCGCGTACTGCGAGCGCGCGTCGGTGCTGCCGTTGAGCTGCGTCGCCGGGATCAGCAACAAGCCGCGCTTCAACTTGTCGGAGAGACGGCGGACGTGGCGCGCGTCGTAGTCCATCTCGGCCTTCATCAAGCGCGCGGCCTCGCCAAAGCCCGCAATCAACGGCGGCGCCAACGTACCCGAGCGCAAGCCACGCTCCTGGCCGCCGCCGGTGATGATGGGGTCCAACCGCACGCGCGGACGCCGGCGGATGTAGCTGGCGCCGATGCCCATCGGCCCGTAGATCTTGTGCGACGACACCGACAAGAGATCGATGTTCATCGCGTTGACGTCGATGGGGATCTTGCCGAACGCCTGCGCCGCGTCGGTGTGGAAGAAGATCTTGTGCTCGCGACAGAGCGCGCCGATCTCGTGGAGCGGCTGCACCACGCCGATCTCGTTGTTCACCGCCATCACCGACACCAACACCGTGTCGGGGCGGATCGCGCGCCGCAACTCGTCGACGCTGATCAACCCCTCGCTGTTCACCGGCAAGTACGTCACGTCAAAGCCCTCGTCTTGCATGTGCCGCGCCGAGTCCAACACACACTTGTGCTCCGTCTGCGTGGTGATGATGTGTTTCTTGGTCTTGCGGTAGAAACGGGGCACGCCCTTGAGCGCCATGTTGTTCGACTCGGTGGCGCCCGACGTGAAGATGATCTCCTTCGGGTCCGCGTTGATCACGGCGGCGACATGCGCCCGCGCCTTCTCGACCTCGCGGTCCGTCTCCCACCCGTACGCGTGCGTCAGCGAGTGCGGGTTGCCGTACAACCCTGTGAAGAACGGCAACATCTTGTCCAAGACACGCGGGTCCGTCGGTGTGGTGGCCTGGATGTCGAGGTAGATCGGCCGGGTGCCAAACTGCAGCGTGTCGCGGGTGGCGTTCTTGAGCGAGAGCGACAGGCCCGTGGGCGGCGCGGCGGTGGCGGCAGCGGCGGCGGCAGCAGCAGCAACGTCGCCGGTCGTCGTGGCCATCCGCACGCTGCGGCTGGTGCCCAAACTGCGTCGGGAAACGCTTCGGAGGATGTTCATTGCCGTCATGAAGAAGAAGGAGTATGAAATGTCGTCTTTTGAAAATTTTCTATAAAGCGGACAAAAGCAAAATGTCGCCGACTTTTGTCATTTGTCAGCAGCACAACGGCAGACATTCTGGCTGACAGAAGCAGACATTTTTGTCTGACAGACGCAGACACTTTTGTCTGACAGCACCAGACACTTTTGTCTGACACTCACCGCAAGTTTGTCTGCACCAACTCATACACGCCCAAGAAAATGGCGCCGCCTGCACTGATCCACGCCGTGCGCGGCCCAATGCCCGTCAAAAACACTCCGTAGCCCTCGTCCCGCACCATCGTGGCCACCAACTGCGCCACCGGCACGCGCTCCTTGCTGAGCATGATGCGGGTTTTGACGACATCCAACGGCGTGGTGGTGGCGGCCGCGACAGACCCCGCGAGCGAGCCACAGAGCGCGCCGCGCACGAGCGAAATGTCGCTGTCGCCCGTCGCCGCCGCCCACTGCAGCTTCAACCACTCGTACAACGGGAACTGGATCACGGTAAACGGAATGTCGCGCATGATCGTGGACGTCCATCCGCGGTAGAGCCCGCGCCACCGGCCTTCGCCGGACCGGTTCTGGACAAGGTAGAGAAAGTTTGCCCACAGCGACAGACGCGCGCCCACGCCGACGGCGCCTGCCTGCGTGCGCTGCTTGATGATTTCGGCCGGCACGCGCACGGTGCACGCCGCGATCTCGCCGAGCGACGCCGCCACGACGTGGCTCGCGGGCCGCAGCATGGTGTCGCTAGCGACCGCGGCCCGCTTGACGGTGTCGTACGTGACAAAGAAAAGCGCAGCCAGCGGCGCGGACGCCACCACACACAGCCCCAAGCCTTTGTAGATGCCCCGCCAGCCGCCGTTGGCAAAGAACCCGCCGTGGGCCTGGAGCCGCGTCTTGACGGTGTCGATCGGGAAGAAAACAACGTCGGTCGACGTTCCCGCACACGCCCCGCTCTGGATGGTTAGTGCCGTGAGGTGCTGGTGCTGGTGGTACTTACTATTAACGAAACGAGAAAGTCTTGCATGCTTGAAAAGTCGTCGATGGGAATGAAGATGAGAAAAAATAGCGAGTGAGTCGCACAGTGACTGCGAGTCGCAGACTGCGAGTGCGAATGGTAATACTGCGAATGGTCGTAATCACACCACAACTCTCGCTGCGCTCGCGTTGTGTTTGTTAGCGCTGGGTCACCACAAACTTTCCCTTTCCCACACTTTTCTTCTTTCCGTGCTTCATTATCGCGACGTCGGGCTTTTTTCCTCCCAAAAGTGGCTCTAAAAACGGCACCAAATCCTCGTACGGCCACTGCGGCGCCACCAGAAAAAGCTGCTGGAACCGCACTGCGAGCTGCAGCGAGAGCATGCCGCCGTCGACGTACTGGAGCTGTCCGTCGCGCGTACAGAAATGCCCGCGCAACGCCGCGTGGTCGAGCGGCACGCTGTAGAACTCGGGGAGCGCCAGTTTCCACCGCACCAAAAAGTCCGCTACCGCCACCACGCGCGCGCGCCGCAACTCCGCGAGCCCGTACCACCGGGCCACCTCACTATGGTTCAAGACAAAGGTCTCGCCAGAAACCTCGCTAAATTTATGGATCACCGCCATCACCGCCGCCTCAATAAGCCGCTCGTCGTGCGCGCGCGCCCACCGACACGTCGCCGCGACACTGACACCGCCTCGGTAGTCGATCTCGTGCGCAATCATGAGACTGATGAGCGTCGACAACGTGCTTGTCACAAACGCGTCGCTAAGTTTATACACGGCGCCGTCCACTTCACAGAGCCCGTGCTGGTGCCAGAGCTCAACAAACTCCGCCTGCGATACCGGCGTGCGGTCAAGCAACTGGGCCCGTGTAAGCAAAGTGTCACTGTCGGTAGCGACACCGTAGACCGGTAGGTCATCTGTCGCTATTTCTCCCTGAAAAGGTTTGGCTTCGTACTCGTAGCTCGTCTGGGCGTAGCCCACGAGTGCCGTCTCGGTACGGTCCATGAGCACCACGGTGTTGGAATGGTTCATCTGGCGAAGGCGCCATGTTTGTGTCTCGCTACAAAGCACCAAGTCCTGGGAATCTTCCAGCGACGCCTTGACAAACAACTGGCCGCTGCCATTTTGGACGTACGAGAGAAGTTCCGGCGTAAGCTGGAGCAATTTGTACGACTCGGCCCGCGGCTGGTTCGCATGGTAGAGTGGGAGCGAGGTCATTAGTGAAGGGTGGGTTTTCCGTTTGAGACTAAATTTCGCACGCAGATTTGCTCGCTAAGATTCTCTCTATTTTCTCGCTATTTATTTCTCGCTACGGGTTTGTTCGTGGTCTAGTTCTGCTGAGCAATGACCTCGTCGATATCTTCTGCCTCCTGCAACTTGAAATCACGGGCCAAACTCACACTACGCTTATTCTCCGATTCATGGACCAACCGTGCCAATTTCGCCTGTGGACCCCAGCCATTTACCGGCGCATTGAGCTCAAACGGAAGAAGCCAGTTCGTGATGGTCGTGAAGTTGTCTGTCAACGCCGTGAGCTCGTGGACAAGATCTTCGATACACACCAAACCCAACAGCTCGCCAAACTGATCCTCTACCGCCTGGTTATTATCCAACTTGACGGGCACGTCTTCGGCAAGAATGCGGGCCCGTTTCTGGAACAACGAACGCACCGACGCAAGCGTCGGCGTGCCCACCACCACGTACGGCGCCACCAACGCCAACAAGCCCATCGTCGTCGCACTGGCACGTACAAACACACCGGTGTTGGCGTCATCCAACTTCAACACCTGCAACACCTGCTGCGCTTTGAGGGGAATTCGAAGGCCCTTGGTGTGGTTACCGACGCGGATCACAAATAACAACTTGTAACCGCTCGTGTCCTCGTCAAGTTCCTTCTTGCTCAACGCACGGATCCGTTTCTCCTCAAGCTCATTCGACTTGTAGTTGGAGATGAGGGTTTCGGCACGCACAAACTTGTTGCGGGCCTGTTTCTTCTTCTGGACCTTGGCACGTGCCTGCTGCGTGCGGATCTGTTCCTGTTTCTCGAGTCTCTTTCTGTCCTGGTTCTTTCTTTTCCGGAGAAGTACTTCGGGATTCGAGTTTAACACGGCCATGGTGATGAGATGAGATGAGATGTATTGAAAAAGTAAATGTCGCCAGACATTTTTTTTTTGGTCTATTTTTGTCTTTGGAAAAAAGAAAAAATGTCGGCACCGTTTCCTGCTCAACAAAATAATAAATGTCTGACGACATTTCGTCTTTCTTTTGACAGACACCATCCCAGCCCCATCTTCGCCATTCTTCTTCCCTCACACAATACCAACCTCCGCCCACTGCCACCACCAGCCACCCACCATCCTCCGCAAGACAGCTTTACTTTTTGTGCCGCTCTTCCTCTCCGAACCCGGCCAAAACCCCAGCCCACCTCATCGGAATTTTTTTCAGTGATCCGAGCCATCGATCTGTCTCCATGGAGCGCCACGATGATCCCTACGCCCAGGGAAGCCGCGACTCGACGCCCACGCCTGAGCTCTTGAAGCTGGAGCCTCGCGAGGACGTGCGGGCGCCGTACTACGCATCGGCACCGTCTCTTGGTGCCGCGCCAGGGCCAGTTCCGGGCTCAGTGCCGGCCCCAGCCTTTATCCAGTACGCCCCGTATTATGCGCCGTACGAAACGGTGTATGACCCTACGCCCAGCGGGACGGTTGCTCCGCGTAAACGTGTGCGTGGCGACGGCGGGGCCGGCGAGCAGGGCGACTCTGAGTTGCTCCAGCTCGCGCACGCCTCTAGCGACGTTCCTCTCGCCGAGCTCGCGGTGCGCATCAAAGAACTTGAAAATAGCGAGAGCTCCGTGGCCGGCAGCGAGCCTCCGCGCACCAAAGAAGCGCGCGAGCGCCAGCGCCAGTTGTTTGGCATGGTATGGATCCTCAACTTCTGTGAGCTGAGCCTGACGGCCGTGGTACCACGCAACCGCATCTACGCACGCTACGTCCAGCACTGTGCGGAGCAGCACATCAATCCGCTCGCACCAGCGAGCTTCGGTAAATTAGTGAGGATTCTGTTCCCCCACCTCACCACACGCAGACTCGGCATGCGTGGCCAGTCCAAGTACCACTACTGCGGGATCAAGCTTGTGGGTGACCAGCACGACAAGCCGGCCCAGATCCAGCTGCCCGTATCGCTGAGTCTGTCAGTGTACGCCGAGTCACCCAGCGCCAGTGGAGTGGCGACGGGCGGCGCCACATTTAGTGCGTCGTTTTTCGACGGTTCTTTTAGCGGCGACGCTGCCAGAGACGCCGGGAGAATTCCCGGTGTCGGCAGTACTGGCGGTGCGGGTTCGGGCGCCACGCCCCCCGGCGCGCCTGCCACCACCACTCCCACGCCCCGTGGCGGCGTCGCGACCCCGCAGTCGCCACCCGTAAACTCTCCCTACATCACCACCGCGACGCACGCCGACCAGGTGCCGCTGGTGGTGCACCTTCGCTACGTGCCGCGGCTCCTCGCGCGCGCTGCCGCCACGTCGCCGCCGCTCGACCTTCCGTCCATCTACGCATTTCTCCCGCGCGACACCGACCTCGATCTCGCCGACACGCTTTTTCTGCTCTACCGCGTGCACGTCAACACGTTGTTCGAGCTGGTTCGGTACATGCACACGGCACGGCTCTTTGCGAGCTTCGCCAACTTCAACAGCATCCTCACTGCGCCCGTGTTCAAGCTCTACACGTCCACCGCCGTGGCGACGTGGGTGCGCCACTGTGACCTCGTGTTGTACCGCCGCGTCCTCCGCATGCTCAGCCGCTTGCTGACGCAGTACGCCGTGCCGCCCGATGTCGTCGCCAGCCTCCGCCAGATCGCCAACGGCTACGTTCCGGCGGTGCACGCCAGCTTGTCGCACGCACTGGTCCCACCCGCGTTCTCTGCCGCCAAGCTCCGGCTCGCCAAAACGTTCGCCAACATGCTCCAGCGCCTCGTCAAAGTCATTGATACTGGCACCGCAGCAGCGCGAATCCTCGCGGACCCGGTGGAAAAAAACGCCATGCTCACGGACTGGCACGCGCTCGACACCGCCGAGATCGTCGCGCGCGAGGTGCCGTGCGCGGACCCACACCGCGCCCGCGCCGCGCGCGCGCTCTCCCACGACGTCGCCGACTTGCTCGCGGGCACCGCCACGATGCCGGCGCTCGCGCAGTACGTCGCCGAGCTCCCGGGCGAGTTCCCTCGCGCCAACGCGCGCCTCTTTATGTTGCTCACCAGCAACTTGCTCACGACGTGTTTGCGCGAGATCAGCTTGGTGCTGGGCCAGGGCTTTGGCGCGTGGTGGATTGTGCGGTGCTGGATCGACGAGTTTTTGGCATGGACGTTTGAGCTCGGCGGCATGCTTGAGAACGAGGTTCTCGGCGAGGATGCCGCTACTTACGCGCCGCCGCCAGACCCCGCCGACACCGACGCCGACTACGCACCGGCGGCAGCGCTTCCCTCGCTCACGCTGTCGCTGCTCTACAACTTTTAGCATTAGCATTCATAGCATTTATCTATATATCATTCAACGCCACGCACACCGCGCCCTTGTGGTGCCCGTTGTACTGCCGCACCGTCTCGGAGTTCAGCAAGTCCCACAAGCGCACGTAGTGGTCCAGGCACGCCGTGACCAAGTACGCGCTGTCCGCGCTGAACGCGCAGTCCCACACCCAGCGCTGGTGGCCCTGCAAAGTCGTCTCCAAGTTGAAGTTGTTTTCCGTCAGCCAGATGCGCGCCGTGTGGTCGGCCAGACACGTCGCCAAGTGCTTCATGTCCGTCAGAAGCAACACGCGCGTGATGTACTTCAGATGCAGCCGGAACTTCGTCACGGGCGTGAGCAGCGTCACGTCGCGCTGGTTCTGCATGCGCCACACGTAGCAGTTGCCCTTGTTGTTGCCCGCCACAAGCATCAGCCCGTCGCTCGCCACCAGCAACGAGTTGATCGGCACGTCGTCCTCGGGAATCAAGTGGTGCGTGCACTGGTTCTCGCCCAAGTCCCAGATCCGGATGTTGCCGTCCTGGTCACAGCTGATCAACTCGCCCTGGTTCGGATGGATCACCACCTCGTTCACAGGACAGTGGTGCTTGTAGTTGCGCTGCACCAGCGGCAGCCGCACGTCCCACACCTTCACCATCCCGTCTTCCAGCAGCGTCACCATCCACTTGTTCTCCATCTGGAACGCGAGCGACGTCACGTTGTTCGTATGTCCCTCAAACGTCATCACGGGATTGTTATTGTTGTTGTTATTATTGTTGTTGCCGCTGCTGTTGCTGCTGTTGCTGCTGTTGTTGTTGGTGCTGTTGCCCTGCAGCCCCACCTGCCGAATATCGTAGAGCCGCACGTAGAGATTGCCGGCAGCAGCAAGAAACCGCTTGTCGCTCGTGATTTCAAGCCGGTTGACTTGCGAGTCTGTGTGCTGAATCGTGCGCGAACACACGCCCGTAAGCGCGTCCCAGAACCGGATCGTGTGGTCGTAGCCCGCAGACGCAAGAATCACCGACATTTCTAGGAAAACACCTGCTTGTTTTTGGGCACCTGCGTCCGCTCTTTTTTTCAGATTGAGAGTATGGCCCGCGGGGAGGCGTGCGCGCGCGCATGCGCGGTGGTGGGAAGGTAGAGTTCTGTCGCGGACACGACTTTGATGATAATGGTGTTCACACGCTATTTCTATTCTATAATGTTACTTTATCTATTCACTAAGACTACTTAAAAGTGTTCCTTGATGATCTGCTTCTGTTCAGCGGACAAAGAAATCGGGTAGTCGATCTTATAGTTAATGTACAAGTCGCCTCTCTGGGAAGGCGCCTTGCTGATGGGCATACCTAATCCCGGGTAGGTTGCTGTGGTTGAGGGCTGGACAGGTGACGATCTCGTCAAGGAGATACGTCTGCCGTCGATGGTCATGACTTCCTTGTCAAAGCCCACCAACGACTCCTTGAACAGCAACTGGACCGTCAACTTCAAGTCGTTGCCATCTCTCTTAAAGATGGGATGTGGTTTTTCTTCAATGATGAACTGGATGGTTTGTCTCGCCTGGCACTCGGGCTGGTAGTCACCTTCGTTGGTGAAGTTGATCTTGGTGCCTGCTTTCCATCCCGGTCTGATCTGGACCTCGATCACCTTCGAGTCGCGCGTGCCGTTGGGGCCCTTGGTGTTGAGCTTCATCTTCTTGGTCGTGCCGCTGTACAAGTCTTCCAACAGCACGGGCAACGGCATGGGGATCGTGTCTGGTTCGGGCCGACGGTGTTGGCGGCCGCCGCCAAAGCCTCCGGGCATGCCGCCCGGCATGCCTCCCTGGCCAAACCCAGACGCGCCGCCGCCGAAACTGCTGAATCCGCCGAAATCGTCGCCGCCCATGCCAAATCCGCCCATCTGCGAGAAGATGTTGAACGCATCTGCCTGCGAAAAGCCGTGCGCGGCGCCGCCGCCAAAGCCGCCGCCAAACGGCGAAGCGCCGCCGCCAGCACCAGCAAATGGGTTCCCGCCAGCAGGAGCATTGCCTCTGGCCGCCTCAAGCCCGTAGTCGTCGTAGACCTGTCTCTTGTCGCCGTTCGACAAGATATCAAACGCTTCGGAGATCTCTTTGAACTTCTCGGTGTCGCCTGTGGGTTTGTCGGGGTGGTACTTCAATGCTGCTTTGCGGTACGCCTTCTTGATCTCGGTCTCGGACGCCAGAGGCGCCACGCCGAGCAAATCGTAGAGTTTCGTTTCTTTGACCATGTTGTCGAAAGAAATCGTCGCTCGCAAAAGTATTATATGTTGCGGGTCGATATTCGCGATGGTTCTAGAATGTTCGGTCATGTGATCCCAATCATCCATCACTACGACTAATGGTTTCTTATTGGTTTAGAGGCTACTTCACGGTTGATGGTTTAAATTGTACTTTATTTCTCTTAATATCTGGCCCTTGCTTAAAGCTTTTTGGCCTTTCTCAACGCCCTCTCACGAATACTCTTGTGCATCTTAAAGTTTAAGCCATTGGCCAACTTTGAGTAAACACCCACCGTGTTTTCAATCGCAAAGTGCATCAACGCATGGCTCCAGTAAGGGGTCAGCGTCGCATACCGTTCCTGCGCACCGTTACGGCGACCTACGCCCTTCAACGCCGCACGCACAAACTGCTTGGGGTTTGGAATTGTAGCACTCGTTCTTCTGATCTTGGACATGGCCGACGTCACGAGGTACGACACCACCAACTCAACGTCGATGTTCTTGGACGCCAACTCGCCAGCCAACGCACTGGACCACGCCTGGAGAAACAGCTTCGAGCCGGAATAAGTCGCCAAGTATGGCGTGGGAAGCAAGCCGCCAAACGAGCCCATCGTCAAGATCAAGCCACGCACCTTTTCCTTGGCCACCGTCTGCTCAATCACGCGTGCAACCACCTGCGTGATCTTCAACGTCGCCGTGGTGTTGATAGTAATGATATCCTCAAGCTCCTTGATGTCGGTGTCGACAAACGGAACCGGAATCGAGTGCGACTGGCCGACATTGTTGACCAACACCGTAACGGGAACGTCTGCCACCACACGCGCAAGCGACTCGTAGTTGGCAGCCACGTCGCGCAGCGCATCAAACGCCACGACACGCGTTTCCACGCCGTGCTTGGCCGCAATCTCGGTGGCAAGCAGCTCCAACTTGGCCTGCGTTCTCGAAACCAACACCACATTCATGCCCTTGCCAGCCAATTGGAACGCGTACTCCTTGCCAATCCCGTCCGACGCGCCCGTCACCACGGCCCACTTGCCCTGGCGCGCGCCGTACCGCTTGAAGTCGGCGGCGGGCATCACAAACAAATCAACAAGCACCGCGCCGAAACTGAGCGTCAACGTCGTGAGCTTGTACACGCCCACAAGCATCGCGCCGTAGAGAAGCGTCTGCACACACTTGCTGTCGCTAAAGATACTGAGATCAATCATGGAAAAAAAAGAGTGGTGGGTAATTTTATTGTTTTTTTTTTCTTGCTTGGTGGTATTTTATATATACGCAATCTGGTCGAGCTTTTCGCTGGTCAACACCACCAGCAACAGTTCCTTGGCGGCGTGGCGTTCCAACGTGGCGAGTGCGGCCTGGAGCCGCACCTGCGCCACCTGGAGCGTCTGCAGCTCCTGCTCGAGGCGCTCGAGCTCGGCGTGGCGTGCCTCCAAGTTCTGTCGCGTGGCGTCGTCCTTGACCGCGAGAATCAGCACCCACGGGTTGCGGGCCTCGGGCGCCTTCTTTTCGTCTTTTTTGGGCTCGTGCTCATGCTGGCGGTACCCACCGCGGTAACTGCTGCTGCCGCTGCTGCTCACGCGGTACGAGCCGCCGTACGTGTCGTGTTCGTCGTGCTCGTCGTGCGCCCGCGACGCAGACTTGTGGTACGGCTCGTAGCGCTGGTAGCCGCCGCGCCCGCGCCCGCGGTACGTGCCACGCCCACGCTTACGGTACCCGCCTCGGTACGCGTACTCGTCGTGGTACCCGCTGCCGTAATAACTGTCTCCGTACTCCTCTTCAAAGCCCATTGACGTGCAAGTATCAATTCGAACGATATTTGAGTTTGTTCCTGCACATTTTCCTGCATATTTTTCCTACACATTTTTTTCTGTGCATCTCCTGCACATTGTTTGTTTTCCTCTTTAATTACACTTCCTGATCAGGAACCCACCATTCACATCATGGACCGCTCGATCTTTGAAACAGCGTGGAGCAACGTGCGAGCCACGCGGTACCTTGCGCTCAACCGCACGGTGGACGTGCTCAGCGCCATGGAAACGGCGCTCGGGCTTGGCCCCTTTTTTTCCCACGACTCTACGATCCTCGCCCGACTAAAGACCATCAGCCACGAGCTCGAGCGCCGGTTCGAGTTGCCAAGCAGCGAGATCCTCATCACCAAAAACGACATCTTTCTCATCGTCCAGGAAGCCTTGCGCGACATCAAGGTCTTTGACTACGACAAACACACCGTCTACGGCGATTTCAGCGATGGACACATGTACTACGAGGACCACTTCCATCACTTGTTGAAGCATGTGGACCACGACGACGACGACGACACGACGTCGTTCACCGAAGTCTCGTCGTTCATCGAAGTCTCGTCGTTGACGGAAGTCTCGTCGTTGACGGAAGTCTCTTCGCTTTGGGAAACCGAGTCGTCCATGGGCTCGCCAGCGCCATCGCACGACGTGCCTGAAAGCAACGTGTTTGAGCTCAAACGACTGTTGCATGACTTGCAACAGTTCCACGCGCAGCTCCAGCACAAGTTCTGTGCGTTTGACAACGACTTGCGCCAGTTGAGCGCCCAGAACGACGCGGATCTCCGCCATCTCCAGACCCTTCTGCGCCAGAACCAGACCATGGCCACGCGCATCGCTGCCGTCCGACAGGAACTAGCGGGCCTCAGTTCCGACGCACGGCTGCTTGTGCTGGTGCCGGTGGCCTTCGACATCGACGACGCTGCCGACGACGACGCTGCCGACGACGCTGTGAACGTGCTTACGGGCCGCGACACCGAGCTTATTGACGCGATACGGGGCTTGCGTGCAAGAGACAAAGTTAAAGCTAAATACCACGAGCTGCCGCAGCAAGACACACCGGCCGACCACCTCACGGTGCTCATGTACGTCATGCTCGTGCTTCTTCTCCTATCCATAGTTATATACTAGCCCATGTTAACCGAACGGGGATAGGAGTCGTAAGTATCGCCGTCCTCCTCATTAAAGTAGGGATGGATCAATGCACGCTTGGCGCTGATTCTGCCGCTGGGGTCGTACACCAACATCTGCTCCAACAAGTCGACGCCGTCTGCGTCCAAGCTGGGCACAAACTCGGCCAAGTTCTTCTTCGACCACTTGGGGAACGTCGGCTTGAAGTCGGGCAAGTAGCTCACGTCGGGCCACGACTCCTCGTTGGGAGTGCCCAAGATCCGAAAGATGCGAAAGATCTCGTCGATCTCTGAGTCGCCAGGAAACAACGGCTTGCGGTTGCACATCTCGGCGAAAATACAGCCGACCGACCACATATCCACGCCAGTTGAATATTGCTTGGCCCCCAACAAGATCTCGGGCGCCCGGTACCACAAGGTGACCACCTCGTGGGTGTACGCTCTCAAGGGCACGCCGAACGCGCGGGCCAAGCCAAAGTCGGCCAACTTCAAGTTTCCTTCCTTGTCAATCAACAAGTTCTGCGGCTTCAAATCTCGGTGCAACACGCGGTGGCTGTGGCAGTGCTTGATCCCCTTGACAAGCTGGTTCATGAACCGCTTGACCATGTTGGCTCCCAACCCCACGCCCTGCGGAATCAGCTCCATGTACTTCTTCAAGTCCAAGTCCAAAAACTCAAACACAAGATAGAGCTTGTGTGAGTCCGAGTGTATTATGTCGTAGAGACGCACGATGTTGTCGTCTCTCATTTCCTTCAAGAGCGAGATCTCGCGGATCGCCGTCGAGGGCACGCCCTCGTCCTCAGACTCGAGCCGGATCTTCTTCAACGCAACCACGCGGTTGTTGTGCTTGGTATCAAGCGCCTTGTACACGACCCCATACGTGCCTTCCCCCACCTTTTCCTGGCGCTGGTAATCCGATAATTCCACCATCGTGTTGTCTTTTCATCAGCTTATGTTTACTTTGCGACTTAATGATGCTCGATGCGGCGCTGCAGTATGCAGGTGCTGACGACAGAGAAAAGAAAAAAGAATAATAATAATAATAATAATAATAATAATAATAATAATAATTTTAGATCTAGTTTCGTGCTGCTCGCTTGTAAATGTATGCTTTGCTATAAATATTCATCAATCATCAATGGCCGCCGGCTTCACAGACCTTGATTTCTCTGCCCCACTCACTGCTCAAAATCTGCTTGCCGGTAATTCTGCGCTCGGGCTTGGGGTCCAAGATCGAGTAGATCACGTTGCGGCACCGCGCGCGCTTCAAGCTCTCGATGGGATCGTACCCATGCGCGTCCTTGCGGCGGTGCAAATACTCCGCGAAAAACTCGTCCTTCGTGGGGTCGGCCAACTTCCACAACTGGCGGCCCGTGCGCATCGCCATGTATATCACCCCACACGCCCAGATATCGACGCCGCGCGGATCAAACGAGCTCTGCGTAAACTCCTCGGGCGCAATGTACGGCGACGACCCACAAATCCCCTCGCTGAACTGGATCTCGTCCTCCCACGCCATCTTGAAACACTCGCCATTGCCGAAATCCGTAATCTTGATCACCCCCTGCTGCGTCAACAACAAGTTCTCGGGCTTGAGGTCGCGGTGGCACACCCCCATGTCGTGCATGTAGTTGACGCCGCGAATAAGCTGCTTGAAGAAACAGTCGGCCTCGGCGTACTCCAACTTGCCCAGCGCTATGATCAACGTGTACAAGTCACCGCCCGAACAAAACTCCATCACCTCACAGTAGTCGCCCTTGTTGTCCTTCATCAAGTCAAGCGTATCGATGATGTTGAGGTGCTTGAGCGACAGCGAGATACAGAACTCAGACGTAAGACGCCGGTTGTACTTCTTTTCCGATTCGTTCGGCTTCCGCTTGAACTCCTTGACGGCATAAAGCACCTCTTCCGGCTGCTGGTGCTGCACCAGGCTGGCAGCACCATTGGCGCCACCCGCACCACCAGCGCCGCCAGCACCGCTAACCTTCTTGTGCGAGACCCGCACCACGCCAAACGCCCCGCGTCCAATGACTTCCTGGCACCGGCCGTACTTCTCCACAAACGAACGACAGTCCTGCGAGCCAGCCGGTAAGAACGACGTGCCGTGGGGCTCGCCATCAGGAATCACCGTGCCGGGAACGTGGCCCGCGCCGTACGGCAGCGTGTTGTTCTTGATATGGTTCACCAAGCCCGCAAACAACGTTGGGGGCTTGTCGCTGTTCTGGACCTGCGCCGGAAGCGCAGGCACGCCCTGCAAGATCTCGCCCACGGCCGAAACGGCCTCGTCACGGAGCTTCTTGGCTCCAAGCAAGTCCTTGAGCATATTGGAGAGTTTCTCCTGCCGCTTGGCCGAGCGCAAGTTGTGCTCGTGCAGCCCGTTTTCCAACATGCGGAAGCGGGGCTTGGAGCTCGACATGGTGGAGATGCTGGTCAGGGACAGCACCAGGGCGATGTTGTGCTGTTTTGTCGACGGGTTGCGCGAGACGGGCGTGGACTTGGTCGACGGCGAGCTGACCTTGCGCACCACCGACAGCAGGCGCGACACCGACGGCGACTTGCGGGTCTGAGTCGGTATGGAAGGCGGCACCTTTGTTTCAAGGGCAAACAGGGCAAAGTTCGAGTTGATTTTGTCGAGCAGCTCGACGATGGGCGTGGGCTGCGGATGAGCGATTTTGGCCTTGGTGCCGAACGAGAGCGGCGCCGTGCCGTCGCTGGACGACGTGCGCAGCACCGGCAGCGACGTGTCCCACGAATCGGTGTTTCCGGGCGTGGTGGCGCTAGACGACGGCGTGGCCACACGTGGCGATGTGAGTGGCGAGCGCACGGCGGGCTCGTGGGTGAGCGGTGACACGTTGTCGCTATCCTGCTGCGCCAGCGCCAGCTCGTGCTTTGACGGCGCTTCTTTCTGTGGTTTGTGGGTGGTGTTTGGCGAGAGCACGGGCAGAGGAACCGTTGACGGCGACGCTGCGCGCAGCTCGGGGCGCACCAGTGCCAAGTTCGTGGCCAGCAGCACGCCAAAGAGTCTTCCGAGTTTGTTGATGGTCTTTTTCGACTTGGAGTCGCCCATGCTGTGCTGATTAATGTGTGTATGTGTATGTGTATGTGTGTGTGTGTGTGTTGTTTGTTTGTTGTTTGTTGTTTGTTGTTTGTTTGTTGTTTGTTTGTTGTTTGTTGTGTTGTGTTGTGTGTGTTTGTTGTTTGTTTTGTTGTTTGTTTTGTTTATTTGATCTGCTTTATAAGAATACTGTGAGTCGTTCAGGTGATCCTGAAAGCTTTATGCTACTGTGAGTGAGCCAAAAATGAGAAAATTTTTCCGCGCATTTCGTGCAAAGGGCACCAAACACGAGTCATCGGAACCACGTCGTGGAGACTGACCCTTGTCGGCACGCTGCGGCCGGAAGTGGAAGCTTCTTGGTATCGTGTGCTCGATGTCACTACACTCAAGATGATTGGACAGGGCCCCCACTCCATCATCTCACTACTACCGCTACAAATAACACGATGGCGATTCTGGTAACATTTTTCCATTCCGCAAGCGATTTTTACATTAAGCTTTTCTCTTGTTTCTTTTAGTTGTGTTTCTTCTCCGTTTCAGTCTCGCTTCATTTTCTCTCGCCTCCCGTCATCCTTTGGCTCTGCCATTGTTTCACTTCGCCCCATCGTTTTCTTACCCCAGCTTAGTTATTTATAGATGCTTAGCTAATTCGCGCAAATACTTGGCTTTCCTATTCGGGATATTATTTGCAGCCATTACAAATCCACCTCCAACCCATTGATCCAGAGCGATATCTCCACCATCGCTAACGTGTGCATCCGCACACCGGCGTTATCAGTTCCATCCACAAGCCTAGCCACCAAATACTCCGCAAGCTGCTCGTTGGTGACACTAGGAACCCCGGCGATGCCCGCGTGCCGCAGCACGTACTTAAGTTCAAGCTCGACGTCAAACATCTCCGTGCCGTACCCCACCTCGAACGCCACGCTGCAACAATACTTTTTCTTGCTCGCATCGCCTTCAACACAGTGCTGGCTCGGCTCGGTAAGCGTGCCGTTGTTGAACCCAAGCTCGTGGAGATGCTGCACCATATCTCGGCCCAACTCGCCAATCGCCTCGCCCTGCTCAAACCAGCTGCTCGGCGTGCGTGCTTTAAGCCGTGGCCACCCAAGTCTCCTTGGTACCCAAAACTCCCGGTCAAAAAACTTGTACTCTTTGCTGAACCGCGTAGCATCGTCGGCTGACGGAGACTTCACGCGCGAGGCAACACCCACGGGCCGCGTTTCGTACCGTTTCTTATACTCCTCGTACACAGGGGAGTCCATTCGCAATAATCTCTGATGCTTCACCGCTAAAGCTGATGGCTGGTGCATCATCGTTGGCCTCAAGGCAGTAATTCCATTGCTCTTTTTTTATACTTTTGTTTGTTACGTTTCTGAAACATTTGAGGTGTCGTCGCGACCACGACCCTTGGCCAGCCCGTGCACTGTCAGCGCAGCTGAAACAGTGGCATCGTAGTCGTCCAGTCTTCGTTTTCGGACAGAAAACACATTGGCCGTCTCGCTGGTTCCACTGGCATAACTGTCGTCACCAGCCGCAACCGCAGCGCTGACAACGGTCGGGGGCGACTCCGTGACTGCCTTCAGCAGCATCAACGCATCCTGACCGTACTTGACGTCTATTGTCACTTGGTTGATCAAATCGTGCAAGAAGGGCGTGCCCGAACCCATCAGCCCAAACTTTGTTGTTGGTGTCGCAACCTTGACGTCCGGCACACGTTTCTTACTGGTGCGTTTCTTGCGGGTACCGCCTCTCCACCGGAAAATAACCTCAATGATTCTCATGTTGATGCCCGTGACTATCCCCACCACAACACCAATCACCATCGTGGCAACAAGGAAATGGACACCAGTGAGCACAAATAGCTTGATCTGGAGGTACATCCACGCATAGTCGCCAAGGTGACTCGAACCATTAAGCTCCAACAAGTACACCAACGGAATGACCAACGGGATCTGGATAAACGGGGTGTACACCATGATGTTGAACGCGAGTGTCACTGGAATAAGCACCGCGTGCTGCAACACGGCGTATGCAAACGCACACATGTTTCTCAACAAAGAATACGTAGACATGATGGGTGCAACAAGCACCATGCTCGCCAAGTACCGGACCATCGATGTCACGGTCATTGTTAGCTGCTAATTAATGTGTGAGATTATTGTCCTACATTTTTGTGTGAGAAGAAATGTCGCGCGACACAACTCTCTTTTTTTTACTTATGACCAATGAATATATTCAGTGATTATATTTACCGTAGTTTACATGATGATTGGGACATTAGTCATCGTGAAAATAGAATCAAATATTAAACCTTTCCCAAAAGATATGTGAAGTTGTGGATTTTTTTTCTCCTTTTTGAAAAAAATATTAAAAAAAAAAGTAATACCAATGAAACCTTCATTGGAATGCAAAAAAAGAATGAACGAAAGGATCCCCGTGAAATAATATGTTTTTTGTTAGTAGTTTATGTCGTAAGGACGGTGGCTGTGTTACCGTCGGAACTGCCGCTGTTTCTGTTGCTGCTGTCGTCAGAAACGTCTCTTGGACTGCGGGCAGACTTAGCGGTGATGAGTTTTTTCTTGTTGACAACAATGTTTTTTCTGTTGTTCTTGTCTTGCTGGATCTTCTGGTGTTGTAACTTGATAAAGTCCACGTAGTAGTTGTTGAAGACATTCCAGTGAAACTTGACTAGTGTCGCGATCCGAGACGCAATATTCTTGAGTTCTGAGTTTGATGTTTCCGCCTTGGTATCAGTAGTAGAGGAAGCAGGGGCAACCAATGGTGCGTCGTCAATGTTGCTCAAGATTTCGTTCAACAAATCCTTAAACACTTTCGATTCCATCAACCCGTACACTTCCGAGCTTGGTTGGATATGCTTGATAAGCCAGTTGTAACTAAACTCAATCATGTCGTTAGGAAGCTTGTTGGTGTTGCCCAATACATTCTTGACCAACTGGAGCGAAATCGACGAGATGTTCTTCGTCCACTTGATGTTTCCGTTATCGTCGGTAACTATGGCAAGAATCTCTTGCTGCACCTTGAGAATATTGGCTGGCGCAAGCAAACGTGCGGTTGGTTCAGGACCCTGTTTTGAGTTCAACACAAGCTGCTTAAACAAAACAATGCACAACTGAACACAAACCAATTGACGCACGTCGGTACGCAACAACACAAGTCTCGTATGGTCAAACGTCAATGTCGATGGAAACTCGGTGGCCATCTGGCGACATGACAAAAGGTCAATGATGGCGGATATTATCACTGGCTTGAGTTTGCAGTCGTTAAAAAACGCATTGTCGTCGTCTTCAGCATCGTCTTCGGGCGAAACAGAAGATGGTGAAGATGGTGAATGCTTCATGAATTTTTTGTAGAACCAGTTTAAGGAATCGTTGATGTTGATCTTTTGGTGGCTGATCAAAGTTTGAAAGTAGTCACGTTCAAAGTCAACCGCCGTTTCAATCAAAACCGGTCTGAGCAATCTGATTTGATGGTTGGCGACATCCAACTTCATGGCCTCCAAGATCTGAAAGATCATGCGCAAGCCACTGACAAGGTACTCGACTGAGTTGAGGTTGTAGGCATCCACAAACTTCTGGTGCATTTCCACGACCCACTGGTCTCTCATGGGGGCGCAGTGGGACTTGAACACCTCGCCAAGCCACTTGGACATTTCAACAAAGTCAAACGAGCCGTGGTTCAACTGTTGGATCAATAAATCAATGTCCATTATTTCATTGACTTGTTGGCGGTCCTTGGTGGGCAACAAAGATAACAAGATATCTCTGACAGTAGTGAACAAGATGGGAAGACGGTTGATTTTGATGTTGGAGCTCTGGGGCTTAAAGAACTGAAGACATTCTTTTTGGATCTCGTACCAGTACTTGTCGATGATGGACTTCTTGCGTTTACCTCTCTCTCCGTCAAGGTTAGGTCTGAACTGGAGCTGGGGATCAAACAAGATATCGTGTCTCAACTGAGGGTTCTTCAAGATTTCATGGAGATCGATTTCCTTGAGGCTTTGGAGATTGATGGGAGGTAATGTAGGAATGCTGTTGGAGGAGAAGTTGGATGCTTTGTTGGAAGGGTGATGGTGGTGGTGATGGTGGTGAAAGTGGGATCTCTGAGAGTTGTAGTTGATTATGGGCAAAGAGCGAGATCTGAATCTTCTGACAAATTTGGGGCCCTTGGCCGATTTTGAGGAGGAAGAGGCGGCAGCGACGGCAGCAGCAGCGAGCGACGTCTGCATGCTTGGGGCGACGGACGAGTCGGACGACGACAGGGATTCCGACGACGGGGTATGGGGAGGGTGAGTTTTCTTCAACAAGATCATTTCGTTGGTGTATGTGGATTTGGGGGAAGGCATGGACTCGTAAGCTTGCGGGGACAAGGAGGTGGAGGGAGTGTTTGGGTTTGTGGTTGATACGAGGATCGACGGGTCGAGCTTTGTTCTTTTGGGTTGTTCGGACGACGACGACGTGCCTGAGGACGATGAGTTACGTTTAAACGGGGTGGATGCCTGTGGGGGCAGCGGGTTGGAGGAAGGGGTCGCTTTGTTTGCTGCAGCTGCGGCAGCTGCAGCCGCGGCGGCGGGTGCTGTGGTGGAGGTTGTTACTGATGAGTCCTTGGTTGAGGACTTGTCGAAACAGACTTGTCGAAACAGTTCTTCCTGGAAAATTTCCTGGTTCTCGTTGTTGATGTGGGAATTCATGGACAACCGATTGTTCTAGTGTGATTTATGTATAGGGAGTGGTAGGGCGCTTTTAGTGGAAGGGAAATGGAGCCGAGGAAGGGGAGAAAGTGGTGATCTTTTTATATATAAACCAAACTGGGATTTTTTTTGTGTGTGAAATAAAGGAAGGCGACAAGGAAGGCGTTGGAGTTTTAAAGTGTCGATGACAGACGATATGAAATTAAAGGGTGAATATAAGAAGAACAAAAAAATTACAATAAAAAAAGAAAAAAGAAATTCCCGTAAGAAAGAAAAAAAAAAAAAGAAAAAGAAAAGGTAAAATGAGCCTGTGATCACGCTTCCTTTTCAACAGACGGTTAGTGATGCGATAGAGTCACTGATATTATCCCACCAGGCAAAATAAAAATGGTTGCGATGAGTGATGTACGGGGTAGTAAATAGGCGGCTACAACTAAAAAAAGGATGACATCAACTGTAACAACTACGATATCTTACCTGCTGTTGACGTAACGCTTACGTGTGTGTAGTTTGATGACGAATCCTCTCTTGGTAGGTGACGTTGACATGTTACAGAGGTGGCACTACAAACGTACATGCAACTGGATCATGGTTTCTTGTTCTAGCAAAAAAAAATGTGACGAAAAGTGCGACCTGCGAATGCGACTTACGTGGGTGTGCGATTCAATGGGACTGCCAGTACGACCAAGTGCGACTACGTAAGGTTGATCAGTGGAACGGGGAACAAAAGAAAAATAGACCGCGGTGTGCACCGCACAAAAGAGTTCGTTACATTTGCTTTCTTTTGTCGGCGACCGCCGGCCTGTACGTGAGATATTATCGCACCAATGTCCAAATTACTAAATGTAATCAATTACGGGAACGAAGGGGAAAGAAAAAAAGAATAAGGCGTGCGTCGATCGGCAATGTGTAGAGGGACACACAAAAAAAAGAATTAATAATATTAATAATAATAAAAAATGAGCTGCCGTATTCCGTTTTTGTTTCCGGAGCCGAATCAGGTGCGTAATCTTGATTTCCATCCTGCATTCCAACGGAGAGATCCTAAATGCAACCAAGGCACACAGTTGCATCGTAAATGTGCTGCTAGAGCTAATTTCAGACATAACAAACGGAGCAGTGAGGCGCTGTTTATGGAGGCCGAAAATAATAGTGATGTGATCTACGGTATATGCGCCTGACGCTAATCATGTCGCTATTTCGTTCTTTGTCTTAACCATAAATCCTTAACCATGCTTCTCTGAGGTTAGATCCGCTTCATCCCCCTTTTTTTTTGAATACTCCTGCATTCCTCATTATATCTTACTAAGCCTTTGAGTGTGTGTTTCAGGTGAACTGCCGTCTATTTTTTTTTCTTGCTCGCAGTGTCTTCTCCCAAGGAGGATAAACGTTCTTACGCACTGTTTCTCTGCATTATTTCTCAGTTGTCTTCTTTCAGCCTGATTAAACAGCTGTTTACTCTTGTCGTTAGTTTCATCTTCACACCACTTTATTTTTTCCGTTCAGATCTCTTGACTCAACTCCGATGCACCTCACTGCCTCCACGGAATGAATTACTTCCTCCCCGTGCCGATACTCTCTCTCTTTATCATTTCTTATTATTTTATCCGTTTTGGTCGACCAACGGGAAACGGATACAAAATTGTTCCTAACCTGACTACTCTGGTAGTTCTTTACCAGATGAATGTCCAAAAACAGTAAAAAAAAATATATCTCTCTAATAATTTTCTTTGTGCTTCTTTGCTAAATTTTATATACATACATACATACATGCTTACGTTACGGTCCACACATTAAATATCTCGGTTTCTCTAACCCCTTTCGTCGGTTCTCCAATATTCTGTAACGCACCTTTTTCTTTTCTTTGTCTACCAAACTATTAGATCTCTCACACTTGGCATAAAACACCCACAACAGAAAAATATTCTTGCACCCATCCATCAGAGGTATTGTGCCCTAAAATAATATCACAAAGCGCATATTCCTCCCAGACGATCAGCCTCTATTTACCATTATTACCTTCCCCACCCTCAAGAAAAAAAAACCTGAAACACACACTATCTTATTTCCTCTCTTAGATTGTGCTCCTCAACGGTCCTGAACCTATTTTAAAAAAAAATTTAAATTCTCTTTTTTTTTTTGCTATTAAAATTTTTAATTTTTTTTAAAATTTTTTTTTTGTTTTTGGTTTTATTAACAGTGCCATTACCTAATTTAATTCCGGTTTGCGGCACCAGCCTTGCATTTACTGCGCACTTTTGCCGTTCGCTTTTGTGCAATCTCACCGGCTTGGGTGGTACTGATTTTAATCTTTTTGCACTTTACTGTTGTTCTAACCTCAACAAAGGCCTGCAAGCATGCCGTTGTCTGTCCTAAAATCAAACCCAGTCGATGTCCCCACGTCACCATCGCCGTCGTCTTCGGGCACGACGGCCTCCAACGGCAAAACCCAGACGGTTTTTATCCACAAACTATACGATATGCTCCACGACCAAACCATCGCCCATCTCATATGGTGGTCGCCCACCAACGACTCTTTCTGTCTTCTTCCGGGCGAAGACTTTTCCAAGGTCTTGGCTCTGTACTTTAAGCACACAAACATTGCGTCGTTCATACGGCAGCTCAACATGTACGGGTTCCACAAGGTCAATGACACTTTCCAGAATAACAACAACAATGCCAGTAATACCGCCAACAATTCCCCACAAAATGTAAATACAGCCGATCTGAACGCCTCAGCACCTCCGTCAACCACAAGATGGGAGTTCCGCCACTCCACAAACCAGTTCCGAAAGGGCGACATCGACTCCCTCAAGCTTATCAAGAGGCGATCGTCCAAGAATATAAACTCCCACAAAGAAGTCGTCTCGTTGAAATCAATCCCTACATCGAACCCCGATCCGGAATACTTTGGCCAACAATTGGCACAGCCTGTGCCCATCTCCAACACCCCTCCGATCCATCTCCAAGACTCGGTGCTCCCGAAATCATCATCCTCCACCTCCGTAGCCATGGGGCCCCAATCGGTGTACGTGCAAGGATACGTGTCTGACGATGAACCGCCGTCCCGTCACGGCTCGCTGGATAACCTCCAGCTGCAATATCACCAGTCCGTGCACATCCAACAACAAACCCTCCTCAACAAATCTCTATCAAACACACCCTCAGCAGTTCCCTCGCGTAACCCATCCATCCACCAGGCCTCGGAACAGGCCCCCGTGCCTCCTCCGTTGGTCACAAACCCGTCGTTTGAACACTCCATCAACTTTCGGTTTGTGGAACTCAACAACCAAATCAACTACCTCAAGAACGAGGCCCAGTTGGCCAATGCCCGCTACGAATCGGTCTTCAACGAGTTAAAACGGTTCCAGCAGGAAAACATCCAGCTCATCGAGGTGGTGGAACGTATCCTCGAGGGATCGTCCAAGGTCAAACGTGAGGACAAACCAACCATAAACTCCAATATCTTTGGTTCAGTACCTGACAGAGCTGATACGCAGACTCCGGTAAACAAGTTCGAGGGAAGCAACTTCGAAGATACCAACACTTCGCCGATGTCAGGACGCAACAGACCGCCGCAGCTAGCGCTGCTCGAACCGGCGCTCGCCCAGGACTTGCACAAGCTCAAGTCCTCCATCCAGCTGCGCATCAACAACTTCCTGCAAGTCGTCCAGGCATCATCACAGCCACCAGCCCTGGTCCCCTACCACTTGAAGAACACTGCCACCAACACCAGAAACCCCTCGGCCCACAACATCAACATTGTGCCACAGCACTATCCGTTGAACTCCCATTACGTGATCTACCGCGACCACAACGACGTCGCATTTAGAAATGTCAAGTTGGCTGCTGCCAAGGACGAACCACAGCCACAGCGCCAGCTCTCGGTGCTCATGGATCCGTTGCAGCCCATGCCATCGCGACAAGGATCACGCGTGTTGGTTGAAGACACAAACTCGGCCGTTATGGCCTCACATATCGGCAACCAGCATCGCAATAAGTCCAAGAGCTACAGCCCGTTGACCATCGGCGGACCCAACCAACAACCACCGCCAGGTCCCAGTTACTTACAGCCTTCGGCTCCAGTGGGAATGCCATCGCCATCGAGCGCGTCCGGACCGTCGCACTATCCGTTTCCAGAGAGTCCCAGTGCCACCGGGCCCCTGAACTTGCCTCCAATCAACGGCAGGTTATACTCGACGGGCAGTGGCCGCACCAACTCGTTGCCTAACCCCTTGATCGAACACGGAAGCTCGCCAACGGCAGCAGGCAGCGACCCTAAAGTCTCGGCCCCAACGTCTAAGTACTACTTCACGCAACGGAACTCATTTACTTCGATGTACGACCAGCACCAACCACGCTCGCCACATGGGTTTGCGGTACCGCAGTCGTTCAATCCGCCAACCTTTACCTCGGTTCCGTCCACCCATTATGCGATGTTGTCGAAACCAATGCCTGGTCCCAGTGTAAATAGCGCACGTCCGGACTCACCCCTGAATGAAACAGGCAAGCCTGCTGCTCCTGTGGCTGCTGTTCCTCCTCCTGTGGCTGCTCCTCCTCCACCTCCTGCTGCTGCATCTGATGACGAGGTTCCTTCTTTGAAGAAACAGTTGCCTTCCGTCAGTGAGCTCGACAAAACGTTAAAGGGACACGGCACGGTGCTGTCGCTCTTGCACATGGAAGCAGAACACGCCAATGAGCCCAGCCAGTACAAAAAGAGGAAGGTTTAAAATATGTATCCTTGGTCTTATCGTGTGATGTTATCTAATTTTATTTCGCGATGAAATTTTGTATTATTCTGAACAATTTTGCAACTTTATGTAACATTTCGTGTATTTTTATATAATAAAACGATCCACTCATTAACCTTACGCTCTAAACACCAACCAATTCTCGTTTCAAAGGCTCCACGTATTCGTGTTCCAATTTCTCCTTGACGTACACAATGTAATATGGCGTCGCGGTGTTTCCCTCGTTGAAATTAAATACTTCCTGGAACGAGACTTCCGTCACCGTTTCGTCGTTATACTTGCGGTACACATTACGGTGTGGATCCTTGATGTATATCCAGTAGTGTCCATAACTTGCTTCGCCTCGGTGGATAAATATCGCAAAGATCGAGTACCCGACTTTGGTGTACGACGTAAATTGCTGCGACACTTTATCGTGTAACGAATGCAACTTGCCATCAATGTCGTTCAACTCGCTTTTCAAGGTATCGATTTGTTCCTGGAGAGCCACAATGGTTGCTGGATTGATCCTCAAGGTCTCATGCCCAGCAACACGACTTTCAAGATACTTCTTGGTCGTGACCAACGTATCAATGATACTCATGTTTGTCTCTTCATCTAGCTGCAAGATCTCCCTTTTACGCGCATTGAGCTCAGAAATCGTTGACTTCCACCGGAAAACCTCGTTTCTCTTGCTCAATATCTCTTCGTCTGCCGTATCCAAGTACCGGTCGAGATAAATCTTTTCGCTAAATGGAATATGCTCGTTGGACTTGTACGCAACTAACCGTTCTCTATCAAACATGACTCTCTGTACATGGAACTGTAGCACTTCTGGCAACTCAGTGATGGTGATTGATTTCTTAACGACCCCGTCTTCTAATTTGACCAAGTCTTCACTGAAATACGTATCCATCGAGTCGTATATGTTTTTGGGATGATCACTGACGTTTATGATCAAACTGAAAAACCGTTCGATCAAGACCCGCGGCGTGGCATCCGACAGTTCAAGAGGCGTGATTATTTGCTTGGTCTTGCCGTAAAACAACTTCTTGATTAAGTCAAATTGTTCACCATCGCTTTCCAATCTTTCGGGAGCCAATGCAGTTTCAATCTGATAAGTAACATTCTCAATACATTCGGTTACATCCTGCTGCCGTCCAACTTCAATGGTACTTTCCATTTGGTCCAAACTGATTGGCAAGATCTTGGGTCCTTCAACAACGTCTACAACGTCAACCACGTCTTCCATATCGTCGTCCCTAACTTCAATCACTTGGTTTTCAACTTCCATTGAATCAGATTCAGAAACAGAAGAGACGCTCGTAACAATAAGCGGCCCATTTTCCTCGTCTTCGGGAATCTCAATGACTTCAGGCTTAAATTCAACCGGCTGCGATGACGGCAAGAAGGAAAGGTACGCCAACTCTTTCAGTGGCTGAACACATCTCTCGCTGGTATGAATCATTTCAGAAAACAAGTGTCTCAAGTGATATATGAATTGGTGTGATCTTTCGATTTCCAGAGGCTCGATCTTTCTGCCTCCAATCTTACGTTCTGTGGTCAACACCAACTCCTTGTTTTCACTGAAAGCCAATACCATCTCACGTAATGGTTTGATGCAAAAGTAGTACTGAAGAAGCGAGTTTAGGTAACATGTATTACCAATATTGTCCAACCCAGCAGGCCAGTCCTGGGCTGGTAGCAATGACGGAATAATCTTGCCGTTCTTCAAGAAACTAAAGAGTATTTCTGATTTCTTATGTTCAGCTATCACGTTGACACAGTAACGTAAAGTTCTTATATCAGACTCGGTGTCGCTGGCACTGCTGAGAGTCAATATGTTTTGAAAGTTGGTGATGATTTCAAATTCAGACAGTTGTGGACCACAGTCCAAGATCTCCAATGCTCGGGAATATGTGATCCCATCCTTGGAGATATTGATAAACTTGGAGAGCTTCGTTTCCACGTAGTCGAGTAAAAGATGACTCTTTCTATGAACACCAACCGATAAGAGTGAGCGGTTCAAGAACTTGACATCGGCACCGTTGGCATTGAATCCGTTCGACTGCAAGATTTCGTCGAGCTTAAATTCGTAGGCCGTGACCACCACATCATCCTCGGTGATTTCCTCAATCCCGAGTTCTTCAATGGCAATGTCCAATGGAATGATTTCGTTATTCAAGAACTCAAACAATTTCCTCGACGCCCGAACCTTGGCAATCTTTTGTAAGTGGCCATTGAAGTAGGAATAGTTCTTGGGGTCACTTTTGAAGCTTGTCTTGTACATGGCAATAATGACATCGTCGTCGATGGTGTGTATTTCGTTTGGTTCTCTGACACTCAAGCCAAGCACTTTCATGGAATCCAAGTAGTCGTAGAACCCAATGAGTTCGCCCTGGGCCGACAAGTTGTTGAGATATTTCGTCAACTTGTTCTTGTGGGTCGAGCCGTTTCTGAAACTGATGGTGTTTTTCAATGCATCGACGTAATGGAGTTTGTTGCCGAGATCAGAGGCAACGGTGTTTTCAAAGCATTTGATAATCAACTCGTCCTGGAAGTACGAGCAAATACTTAAACTGACGAGGAACGGCAACTGGTTCAGGCTGTGGGTCTTGAAGTGGATCAAGTTTGCGTGTTTGTCGACCTCGGGGATCTTGGAGAACACGAGCGACAAGTTATCCGAGTAAGAATACGTGGTGTCGAAGTCGTTCTTTACTACCTGGCTGCCGAGCATCTTGCCCAAGTAGATCAACTCCTGGACCTTGCGCACATACTGTTCCTTGAGCTCCGGGAGTGCACTGAGAACAGGAGGCACAAGCTCTGTCTTGTCTGTATCGGTGCGGAACATCAAGTCTTTGAGTAAGAAGTCGATATCGATCTGGGCGTCGAGCACCGTTGATTTCAAGCTGATTGTTTTCATGGGATCCTCTGGTTTTAGTAGTATGGGTCCCCTGAGAACCTTGAGCAAGGTCTTGTAGGTCTGGACGGCGGTGGGCACGGTATCTGGAGACAACGACGGGTGTTTTTCCAAGCCATTGAGGTATCGTACCTTTATAGTTTCCTGGTCCGACAACGAAAACAAGTGTTGCGGGGAGAATTCCTGCGCAAACACCGAGACACGCAAGATGTGGTTGTTGGGGCTGCTGGAGCACATGAAGTAGGCGTCGTCGACCACGCTGGCGGTGTTGTGGGACTGTAGGAGGCACATATCGTCGGCAGACAAGACCGATTTCGGGACAAGATGGTACTCGTGGATATCGATCGGGGCGTCGAACGGCGAGTGGGTGTTTTCCAACACCAACAAGCGGAAATGGTAAAGATTCAGGCCCTGGACAAGCAAGCCTCGGATAGTCAAGAGCGAGTGCGTAGGGGCGGTGTGTTCCTCGACGGACGGCGAGTATTCCACGAGGTTGTTGAGCGTGAGCAAGTTGTAGAGCGGGCCCTTGGCGCTGGCAAGGCTGCTCAAGTTGGATGCGTAGTCGATGGGTTTCAGGTTGAGCAAGCTGGCGTTGTAGCGGGCGCGGTACGGCACCGTCCACCTGATGTCGTCCAAGATACGATTGAGGGTCTTGAACGGGTAGTTTCTGAGGTCTGCGAGTGGCACGGAGGAGCGTACAAACGAAGGAGCAGCAGCTGCGGCAGCATCAACATCAGCATCAGCATCAGCAGTAGCATCAGCATCAGCAGCAGCAGCAGCAGCAGCAGCAGCAGCAGCAGCAGCAACAGCATCATGTGGCTGTGTGTCGTGGTTGGCAAACGGGTTGTTGCTTTTGAAGCGCAGTGGCGGCAAAACAAAGGGGTTTGTGGGCGGAGACGCGGATTGTGCACGGACATCAACACTGGCGTGTGGCTGGCGGGTGGGATCGGAGCCAGGCATCTCGAGGTTTCTTTTACCCAAAGAAGTGGTGAATTAAACGGACGCGAAAAAGGATTTGAATCTGTAAATTCCTTGTATGAATCTGCAGGCGATAGACTTCGACAAGATCAAGCAGAACTCCGATGGCCTGTACATGGGCATGTTGAAGACGGGCTTCAACGAGGTGGTGATCAACAATCCGTACTTTGCCGCTGGCGGAGGCTTGATGGTGCTTGGGACGACGCTCGCGCTTGCCCGTCTGGCGGCCGTCAAAGGGTCGGGCTTTGTGTACCGCCAGTTGTTGGTGGACTTGGAGATCCCGCTGAAAGACAAGTCGTACCTCTGGTTCTTGGAGTGGATGTCGCGGTACAAGCACCGCTCGCTGCGGCACCTTTCGGTCGAGACCAACTTTGTCCAGCACGACAACGGCGCGGTGTCCACCAAGTTCTCGTTGGTGCCGGGCCCCGGCAAACACTTGATCCGGTACAAGGGTGCGTTTATGCTTGTCAACCGTGAGCGCCTGGGCAAGTTGTTGGACATGACGAGCGGCACGCCGTTCGAGACAGTGACGTTGACGACGCTCTACCGCGACCGCACCCTCTTTGCCGAGTTGTTGGAAGACGCGAAGCGCATGGCGCTCAAGGCGCGCGAGGGCAAGACGGTGCTCTACACGTCGTGGGGCCCCGAGTGGAGACCGTTTGGCCAGCCGCGCAAGAAGCGGATGCTTGGGTCCGTCATCTTGGACGACGGGTTGGCCGAAGGCCTTGTGGCCGACGTGCGCGACTTTTTGGCGAGCGGCGACTGGTACCACCAGCGGGGGATCCCGTACAGACGCGGGTACTTGTTGTACGGCCCGCCCGGGAGCGGCAAGACGTCGTTTATCCAGGCGCTTGCGGGCGAGTTGGACTACAACATCTGTATTCTCAATCTATCCGAGAACAACTTGACGGACGACCGGCTCAACCACTTGATGAACCATATCCCTGAGCGGCTGATTTTGTTGTTGGAGGACATCGACGCTGCGTTCAACAAGCGCGACCAGAGCGACGACAAGGGCTACGTTTCGGGCGTGACGTTCTCGGGGCTCCTCAATGCGCTCGACGGGGTCGCCAGTGCCGAGGAATGCATCACGTTCATGACCACCAACCACCCCGAAAAGCTCGATCCCGCCTTGATGCGGCCCGGCAGGGTCGACTACAAGGTCTTGGTCAACAACGCGCTGAAGCACCAGGTCCAGCGCATGTTCTTGCGCTTCTACGAAGACGAGCACGCTCTCTGCGCCGAGTTCATGGCCAGGTACGACGAGTTGAAGCTCCACGACGTCAGCACGGCGCAGCTCCAGGGCCTCTTTGTATATAACAAGCGCGACCCGCGCTCGGCCATCGCCATGATCTCGAGTCTACAGAACCCAGACAAAACGTATAGATTATAGATGTACATAGCTATGGAAGCCTTATCCCCGGTGTTTCTTCATGAGGTGGGCGTGGGCACGTTCGATCCGGAACGGCGTGAGCTCACCGTCGCCGCCCACGGCGCCGTGCGCGCGGCTGCTCCCGGCGTCCGTCAACTCCTGGAGATAGTTGACGTAGATCAAGTAGATAAGCAAGTCGCTGTGGTCTTTCTTGATCCGTTTCCGCACGCCGTCCTTCGAAACCGACTGGAGCACACGCCGGAAACGGCCCGAGTTGTACGTCTGGTTCTTCATAACAAACAAAACTTGTAATGCGGGCAACCTCTCTCTTTTTTTTTTCTTTTGTATGTTTTCTTTTCTTTTCTTATCTTCTTATCCTCGTGCCCCATAAAAATACCCACCAACATGAGGCTCCTGGGCGTACTTTTGCTCTTGTTGTCGCTGCTGATGGCCACCGTCAGTGCAGCAGACAACCAGCAGTTGCTCAACTCCTTCGATAGAGTAAAAACGGGCGCAGTGTTCAACGACATTTTTGCCGTCAAACCAGGTGACCACGAACCACCTAATGAATGCCCGCCATGCTTCAATTGCAACCTTCCCAACTTCGACTGTGCCCAGTTCTCCACATGCAACGCTTTTACGGGCATGTGTGAGTGCAGAGACGGGTTTGGAGGCATGGATTGCTCCGAACCCTTGTGTGGGTCATTGTCGGACGGGAACCGCAACAGACCCACAAGACACTCCAACTCTACCTGTGTGTGCAAAGACGGCTGGGAAGGCATCAATTGCAACATGTGCACCTCCGATGCGTCGTGTGACCGGTTCATGCCCGAAGGATTAAAGGGAACGTGCTACAAGGGAGGCATCGTCGTCAATAAGGATCACCAGATGTGTGACGTGACCAACCAGAAGATTATCGCGATCTTGAATGGCAAGAAGCCACAGGCAACCTTTAGCTGCAACAGAACCGCAGAAAACTGCGATTTCCAGTTCTGGATTGACCAGAAAGAATCCTTCTTTTGCGACTTGACAAAGTGCCTGTTCAACTACGACTTACAAACCAACACAACCAAATACAATTGCGAAGATGTGGCTTGTCAGTGCCTTCCAGGCAAAATGCTCTGTGGCGAAGCCGGATCCATTGATATCTCAGAGTTTTTAACCGAAACTATTCGAGGTCCTGGAGATTTCACCTGTGATATCAATAAAAGAACGTGCCGCTTCTCCGAGCCAAGCATGAACGAATTGATTTCTAACGTTTTTGGCGACTCATACATCACTTTGAAGTGTACATCCAGTGAATGTCTTCACAAAAGCGAGATTCCCGGCTACGATTTGCCCGACAAGACTAGACTTTCGCTCAGTAACTTGATTTTAATCATTACAGTCGCCTTTGTTTGTGGATTAATTGTTGTTACATCTCTCCACAATATCAAAAAGTCTCCTTTGTTCCAAACCTCAGACATCGATGCCGAGTTTGATGCTGATTCTAGTGCTTTAAACAAGAATTTCGTCCACACAGCTCTTTCCTTCGAGGGTATTGGGTTTACTATTCAGAATGGAAATAAAGTACTTCGCGACGCCTTTGGCATAGTCAACCCAGGAGAATGTTTGGCAATAATGGGTGGCTCTGGTGCTGGAAAGACAACTTTGTTAGATATCTTGGCCGGCAAACACAAGGATGGCACCATCTCAGGAAACATCTATGTCAATGGAAACAGTCTCGAACGGGACGAATACAAGAAAATTGTTGGATTTGTTGATCAGGAGGACCACTTGATCTCCACCCTTACCGTTTACGAGACGGTGTTAAACAGTGCTTTACTTAGATTACCAAGAACAATGAGTCTTAGACAAAAAGAAGCTAGAGTTGTTGAAGTATTGAATGAATTGAGAATTCTTCGAATTAAGGACAGGGTTATTGGGTCAGATTTCAAACGTGGGATCTCTGGTGGTGAAAAGAGAAGGGTATCCATTGCTTGTGAATTGGTCACGTCGCCTTCAATATTGTTTCTTGATGAACCAACATCAGGCTTAGATTCTTACAATGCCAGAAATGTCGTTGAATCATTGGTAAAGTTGTCTAGGGATTTCAACAGAACGATTGTTTTCACCATCCACCAACCAAGAAGTAATATAGTTTCATTATTTGACAAGCTATTATTGTTGAGTGAAGGTGACTTGATTTATTCCGGTGATATGATCAAGTGCAATGATTTCTTTGGTAAGAATGGATACCAATGTCCATTGGGTTACAATATCGCTGACTATTTGATTGATATTACCGCTGATCATAATAAGATTATCAAGATCGATGACACTAATGAACAATTTGCTGGCGAGTCTGCAAACGAGATAATAAACGCAGCACGAGCCAAACCTGATCCACACCAGACATTTGTTCAGAATCCTACTTCCTCTGAGGTTGATACTACACGTGAATGGGAACACCTTGCAACTCACAGAGATGAATACAACTACAATCCAGTTGGAACCAGCAAGGATGGATCTGGAGAACCCGGAACATATATCCAGATCAAGAATAAATTGCCCCAAATATTTAGAGAATCATCTTTGGCTATCGAAATCAAGCAAGAAATCCTTAATACCAAACAAAGTCCCGCCCCTCTTGACATGAGCCATCAGTATTTACAGAAGGCGAACTTGATCGAGCAAATTGTGATCTTATCCTCCAGAACTTTCAAAAATTTGTACAGAAACCCTAAACTTTTGTTAACTCACTACATCATCTCATTGATTGTGGGTATTTTCTGTGGCTACTTGTACTATGATGTTTCTAACGATATTAGTGGGTTCCAGAATAGATTAGGATTATTCTTTTTTATTCTTGCATTCTTTGGGTTCCAGTCGTTGACAGGATTATACTCTTTCTCTGACGAAAGAATCATTTTTATACGTGAAAGAGCAAACAACTACTACCATCCATTCAGTTATTACGTCAGTAAGATTCTTTGTGATCTTCTCCCATTAAGAGTCCTTCCACCGGTGATCTTAATAAGTATTGCATACCCATTAATTGGATTGACTATGGAACATAATGGATTCTTGAAGACGATATATATCTTGGTCTTGTTCAATATTGCTGTTGCTGTGGAAATGTTGATTGTGGGAATATTAATCAAGGACCCAGGTACCTCGACAATGTGTGCCGTGTTGGTATTATTGCTTTCATTGTTGTTTGCTGGGTTGTTTATCAACAGCAAAGAACTCCAGGTACAAATCAAGTGGTTGGAATGGATATCTGTGTTCCATTACGCGTATGAGGCATTGTCCATTAATGAGGTCAAAGATTTAATACTTCGAGAGAAGAAGTATGGTTTATCCATCGAAGTGCCTGGAGCAGTCATTCTAAGCTCGTTTGGATTCAATGTTGCTGCTTTCTGGTCGGATGTCAGCTTGTTAGGTGTGTTGGCCACGCTCTTCTTGGTGTTAGGATATATATTCTTGCACTTTTTCACGTATGAAAGAAGATAGATCTAGAAGATAAAAAAAAATAAGAATGGAATTTGTTGTTCTACTTAGCCATTATTTCGTTATATATGCGTTTCTTTAATTCCAAGTTATCCAATTGGTATTTTGGAACATCAAAATCAAATTCTTCAAAAAGCATGGGGGTTGTTACCGGCTCGTCACTTGGATCGTGGTAGCCCTGTAAATATGGATGTTTCAAAGCGTCATCAACAGAGATCCGTTTATTTGGATCAAAAAGTAGCATCTTTTCAAGCAAATCTATCCCGTCGGGATTAATCTTTTCGTTACCCAAGCGTTTCAAGCGAAGAGGATGGTTATTCATAAGAGCGTCAAAGTTTAGCTTCTTTTTAAAAGGAAGACTTTCGATATACTGCCGTGATCTCAAAGACTTGATTGACTGAAGGTCAGGGCCCATGGGAGACCCCACGACGGCCAAGATCAAATCGAGTTGGTTCTTAAAATCACTTCCGGGAAACAAAGGAGTAAAAGTGTAGAGTTCAGCTAAAATACACCCCACGCCCCAAACATCAACTGCAGCTGAATATTGTGATGCCGACAACATGATTTCGGGAGCTCGGTACCATCTGGTTGCGACGTATTCCGTAAGCAGAGAGATTGCTGGTGCTGTTTCATTTTCATACTTGCCGCGGGCGGTATCCAAACGAGCAAGACCGAAATCACAAATCTTCAAGTCACAATGGTTATTAACCAATATATTGGAGGGTTTAAGATCTCGGTGGATAACATTGGCACTGTGAATCAATTTTAGCCCTCGTAAGATTTGGTAGATAAAGTATTGGCAATGTTCGTCACTCAAGTTGTGTGATTGGATGACGCGGGAAAGGTCCGTGGGCATGTATTCCTGTATCAAATACACTTCTTTAAAGTTTTTGAAAGTAGTCGGACGATGGACTTCGTACAATGTAACAATGTTTTCGTGGTTTTTGAATTTGTTAAGTAGTTTGATTTCTCGAAGGGTTCTTAATCCAATGAGGGTTTTTTCAAACGGTTCAATCTTTTTGATGGCGACCTTCATCCCAGTTGGTTTGTGTATGGCAGAACATACTACGCCATAAGCACCTTCTCCCAAGATTTTCTCAACCTGGAAGTTGCTGTGAATATTGAAAAGAACATGTTTGGGTTTGACCAGCACGGTTTTCAATGTAACAGTGGGTTGGGTTTGTGTATGCAGCATGGTTTGCTGCGTTGCAACAGCATGCAAACATCTGGGCTTTATATATTGAGGGTTAGCCCATGTGTGGGTTTCATATCTGACGTTAACGCTCGAGATAAAAATTGCCGTTTTGGTGCAAATTAAATGCAGCTGCTACATTAATTATTTTATCACAACTCCCACATCTTAAAAAAATCTATTGTTAAGAACAAGTTGCATGTAGCAAAGTATCTCAGTCAGATAAAAAATACATATCACCGTATTATCTACCAGGGAATTATTTTTGTGTAGAAGTAGTTTCTAATGGCGGCTTATATTGTTGATGAAACAGGGGCCCCATACACATTCTTCATAAAAGCAATAAAGTAAATAAGCTAGGTGCCACGACCAGTCGAATCTAAAACTTCAAGCTTCTGGCAACTTGTCCGAGTGGTTAAGGAGAAAGATTAGAAATCTTTTGGGCTTTGCCCGCGCAGGTTCGAATCCTGCAGTTGTCGTTATTTTTCGTATATTTGAAGTTTTTTTTTTTGTTCGTGTTTTTCTTTTTGTATGTGGTATTCTAAAGCCGACTCCTCGCCTCGCCTCACTAATGATTCAGCCCCCTCATCATGCACATCCCTCAACCTTTTTTTTGATGTGGGGAAACGATGTAAGGTTTGGGAAGGGCTGAAACGAAAACTGTAAACAACAACAGACACCCTTACAAAACCAATACATTTCTGCGCTCTAGAACCATGACATCACAAGATGTCAAATAAGTTACATACATGTCAGGGTAACCTGCCAACCAGCCTGAACCAATCCCTGTTGCATAGGTCGGGATTAAATATTTGCCGACGTTGCACGCAGAGCTTCTTTTTCCGCAATCTTCGTCAGGTCATTCTAGACTCTTTTGATTCATGCACGTCCTTTTGAGGATTACATGAGGGTTCCAACATACAACCCATAACTGACTACCGAATAAAGTAATTTCATAACTCTTCATTTGTGATTCAAAGCCCCAGGTAACCTGAATTATCTTGTTGCATGAGTTACACATTTCACACCTTCCACTAAACTCACTACAACAATAATAACAATAACAATAACAATAACAACAATACTATTTATTTTGAAACCTTTAGTCCCAGCCTCCATCAAACATGCCAGAAAGCCCAGAACAACCTCCATACCAAAGCATTGCGTCAAAGGTCTTGGACGGTTCCAATATCCTGAGTATGACCTTTCCCAAAGACTCAACGTTTGACTTTGGTGAAATCAGAAACTTGCTTGAACAAGATAACCACAGCTACCTCGCTGGCGTCAAAAACACCGACGTCGACTGGATTCTCAGAGATTCCACCATTTCTGCTGATGGTAAGGGACCGGTAGCATACACTGGCGAGCCTGAAAAGCTGCCTACGGCAAGGCAGAGCGAACCTTCTGATTCTTCATCGCTCTCACAAGTTCATTTAAACACCAGCATCTCCAACTCCAACGATCGTATTTCCACCAAAACCAAGGCGTCCATAGCTCCCATACAGGAAGCAAACATTGCATCGTCACCCATTACACCCAAGCAACAACCTCCTGATTCTTTCTCCCGGAGAAGACGAGCCAGCAGTGTTTCCAGTGTTACTTCCAACGCCAGTTCTGGCAGTACAGGCTCATCTGGTGGTTTCTTTTCCAAGCTTAAGGGTAAGCTTGGTCATAAGGAACCCCAATCATCGTCACCACAACAGCAACAGCCACCACCCCAACAACCATTGTCTCCCAAAGCACAACCTTCTGCATCCCTCTTTAAGGCCAACTACGACATGGATTTGAAGAACACCCCCTCTACCACCAAAAAGTTATCTCCTTCTCCTGAATCAGCCGACAGAATGGCTCCCCTTAAACGAACCCAAACGGCACCATCGTTCGACGCTTCTGACCCCAGACTCGAAGAATACATCAAGTTCTTCCAACAAAAGAATCCTCGCCGCAACTCCTCAGCTGCATTCATGTATCCACCCACCGCTAAACCAACTCCAGCAGGCATTCCAAGCCATCCAGAGTTCTCGCCATTGCCTAGTGCCTTGTTAAATGGATTTGAAAACGTAACCTACCACAAGACTTCAACCCCGGCTGGGAGTTCACTTCCCATTGCTGATCCCCAGCCTACAACAGGCAAGATCTCTTCAATTTTCAGAAGAAAAAGTGTCTTGGGCTCTGCCCCGGCTCCTGCTCCTGCCCAACCTTCAGAATCAACCTCGTCGTTGTTATCAATCTCTCCACCACCGTCAGTGATTGAAACACATTCAAGCTTTAAAGAATTGAAACCATTGAAACGGGTTGCGTTTCATCTGTCGACATTCTTGATTGATCCGCCCCAACAGATTCCTTCTAGAACTCCAAGAAAGGGTAACGTGAAAATCTTACCGAACGGTGTCGTTTGCATTAATCCTTTGACAGAGGAAGAAAAGGCAGCGATTGAGAAGTCACAAATGGGACAAGGCGGTGGTATAGTCGTTGGGGGCACCGGTGCCTTGGGTATGGTAAAGAAACCTCCGAGTGAGGACGAAATAGAAGAAGAAGGAACCGATGACAACTCCAAATCCAAAGAAGACAGTGAAGAAGATACGGCTGTTGATAAGCATGCCAAGATGATTGCTATTGACAAACCGATGATTTCTCACCAAGTCCATTCTTACACAACCCCCGTCAAGAAAATGGCACTCGACTTGATGTACACGCGTTGTTGTCATCTTCGTGAAATCTTACCCATCCCAGCCATCATGAAACAGATTCCTAAAGGGTCTATGGCACCATTGCCTATTTTGCAATTGAGAAACCCTACTCCTACCGTAATTGAAATCCAGACTTTTGCTGATTTCATTAGAATTGCGCCCGTCATCTGTGTCTCGTTGGATGGTGTCAGTTTGTCATATGAACAGTTTAAGATTATTCTTTCCGCTATGAGTGCCAAGCAACAGTTGGAAAAGTTGAGTTTACGGAACACACCTATTGACCACCATGGCTGGTACCTTTTGTGTTGGTTCTTGTCGCGGAACACAGTGTTGAACCGATTAGATATCACGCAGTGTCCATCATTATCGGTCAATGTGTTAAAGAAGAAGAAACGGAAGGATGATTCCAAGAAGCCCGAAGAAGTCAGAATGACAGGAAACAAGGATAATAGATCTGATATGGACTGGTCACTCTTTGTTGCTACCTTGGTGGCAAGAGGAGGTATAGAGGAGTTGATTCTTACTGGTTGTTGTATTACTGACTTGGACGTATTTGAGAAGTTGATAAAGTTGGCTGTGGTGAAGAAAACTACTCGTTTGGGTCTTGCTTATAACCAACTCACACCCAATCATTTCAAGATACTTGTTGATAACTGGCTCTTCCAAGATTTTGCCAGAGGGATTGATTTGGGCTACAATGATTTCCTGTCTTCCAAAATGTTGAAGATATTGTTGGACGCTAAGAAAGCACCTGATTTCGAGCAAAAGTTGAAAAAGTGTATGCTTACTTTCTTGAGTTTGAACTCCACAAACATTCGTTTTACCAAGTACTTCAAAGAAGTTGTGGAAACCATTTTGTTGAAGCTTCCAAATTTGAAATATCTTGATTTCTCGAATAACCAGAAGCTTTTTGGTACCAATATCAAGAGTTGTCCTGATGACCCAAAGACTTCCTTGATTCATGCTTCACCAGAGAAATCATCTGATATTGATCTTAGTGAAAGCGCGATAATCTCGTACTTTACATCGAAACTTCCTATGTTTCCTTGCTTAGTTCGGTTGCATTTGGAAAATAACAACTTCAATGACGATTCTTTGATTTCAATTGCGAAAGTTGTACCATTTTGCAAGAATTTGGGATACTTTTCGTTACTTGGTAACAAGATGGACTTGACTTCATCGTCAGCAATGATTCAAGCATTGAAGAACTCCAAGAGTTTGATCAACTTGGACTGTGACTACGATGATTTCCCAGACTTTTTCAAGGATAAGATTGGATTGTACACCATGAGAAACTTGGAACGGTTGTTGTACATGCCACACAAGGACAAGAACTGTATCATCTCCGAAAAGCAAGAAGAGATGCACGATTCTCTTACGGAGCAACTCAATACTATTTTGGAAATGAAGGCTGCACATAAACTCGACTTGAACTCTCCCGAAGTTACCAAGTTCCTTTTGCGGGCACAAAAGATTCGTCGTGAACTTAAGGAAGCGATCAATGAGTTGTTGAAGCTTCAGTTGAAGAACGAGTTGAATCTTGAAGGTAAGGAGACGCTTATTAGATTTATCTTTATTGATTCATCGATTGAGAAAGGTATGCAGCTTATTGATACGTCTTTGGTTGCCGACAAAACGCTGTTCCCAAGTATGATTGGTGGTGCTGAAGACGAGAAGAAGTATTTGTACAAAGGTGATACTGTTACTAGTGACGATGGAAAGGCCGAGGCGACCCCCGAGTCGGATCTTCGGCCCAGCATTGCGTCATTAGCGGTGTCGCGTTCCGCATCCAAGACGACGCTTAGTAGTTTGGATAAACAGGAAGGGTCGATTTTGAAGTTGCTGAAGTTGCACGATTTCCATAATTCTGGGGGTCAGCAGGGGCAATTTTTCCAGAAGTTGGGAGGTTTATCAGGGGATGAGATCCGGCAGAAGTTGATGGGGGTTGAGTTTTCTGATTTGGATAAGATTATCGGATATTTGGACAACTTGAAGGAGCACGGTTTGTCGCTCGACTTTATGTTCAACCGGAACGGCAAGTCGGACGATATGTATCTGAAGCAGTTGGAGGAGGATGCGCTTAATATCAACGATATCAAGCAGAAGTTGCGGCAGTTGAGTGAGAAGAGCGAGAAGGGAGACGACGAGCATGAGCACACCACCGAAGCGAGCGTCCAGAGTCCTGTGAGTTCGGAAGAGATGATAGGACAGGATGGAGGAGACAGTAGTGCGATGGGCAAGGCGTACGATACGGTGTTGAGTAACTTTACGAAATAGAGAGACTTTTTATTAGTATAATACAGTAAGATAAAACCATCCAGCAGAGCCACCTTACACGTCATGTTAGTATTCGTCTTCCAGGTCGATTGCTCTTGATTTTATGGGCTGGTCGAACTCGTCATCGCTGTACTCGTCAGCGTTTTCGTCGGCAGGAGGCACGCCGCTCTTGTCGGCGTCTTCGGCCAAGTCTTCACATGCGTCGATCCAGTCGGAGTAGATATCGACCGGCTGAGATAACGAGTGGATGGCGGTCTGGAAGCTCTGGCCGCAGATCTTGCAGTGGAGCTCGCCGACCTGGTTCCGTTTGTCTAAGGTGCATATCACTGAGCGTTCGTGGTTGCAGAACAAGCAGGTGAAGGTGATATCCAACGTCTGCTTGATCTTTTTCTGCGGCTTGGCCGATGACTTTCTTTTACCCATGAAAGAAAGAGAAGAGAATGAATGAATGAATGAAAAAAATGTGCAAGGGAAAAAAAAACAAAAATATCTCACGGTTTCATCAACTGCTGCACGCGTTTCTTGAGTCGCATTTCGAGCCGGAGCTTCTCAAACTTCATTTGTTCTGTGCGAGCGTCGGGAAGCGGCGGTGGCGTTTGTGTGGCCAGGTCGGTGGAGCTGCGCGGCGTGCCCGTAACACTCATTGTTACCCGGAGCGTCGGGTTGTACTTGTTGTTGAGGTAGAGCCCGTACTCGTAGAGCTTGAGGTCGTTGTGGCGTCTTTCGTAGAGCTTGACGGCGTCGCGGTACAAGTCGGCGGTGCTGACGCGTGGCAAATGCAAGAGAAGCGACAAGCTTTCGCTGAAATCGCACGTCATAAGATCGGTTTTGATCTGGATGAGTAGCTGGATGGTGATGAACACCACCAAGTCGGGGATGGCGCCGAGTTGCGGGGTTGCTGCGAGTTTATCCCAGAGCAGCTGTGTCGTTTTGTTGCCAAGCTCACGCAAGAGCAAGAGCCGCAAGAAGCGGATAATCCAGAGCTGTGACTCGACCTTGAGTTTGCTGATCAAGTTGTAGTGGATAAGCTGGTCGACCTTCATGAGACTGACGTTGAACGCCTCGATCGAGGCCCAGAGCGCGGTCTCGTTCTCGTAGAAGTGCGCCACGACGCCGCTCTGTACCATGAACTTGTTGAATATGGCAAAGAGATCGTGCGCCAAGTACTCCTCATCGTAGAGCTCGAGAATGGCAAGGTCGTCGGCCGTGAAAGTGTTGGTGCTGGGAATGGCGGTCGATTCGCGGCACAAGTTCATGTACAAGAGCCCCAACACCTCGTGGAGCCCCTGCTTGTAGCCCACCAGGTTACACCTGGCCCACACGTAGAGGATCTCTATACACTGAACCTTGGCGTGCGTGGCGGCCAGGAAGAACGCCTCGCCGGGGAAAAGGCGCTCGATGTCCATGACAATCGTCTGGAGAAGCTCGGTATCGGCCGGGCTGGACTGGGACGGTGGTGCCCGCAACGGGTCCGACACGTCGCGGACGCGCGGCAAGTTGCGTAGCAACCGAGTCCGTGCCCGGCTGGTGTCCCTTGTCTGGCCCCGTGGGCGGTAAAACACGCTGTCGCGATCAAGCGTCCACCACGGCACCTGCATGTCGTGTCTCTGGGTGAGTTCGTGGTATACCACGCGCGACGCGGCGAGTTTGGCGTGCCATGCCTGGATCTTTAAGCTGTCGGTAATGAGACAACACTTCCAGATCAACGTACGCGAATAGTGCGGCGACGACGGCGCGTATTCCTTGCTGGCAACCATCGTCCGGAGCGCCGCGACGTTTCCCTTGCACTTGTCGACAGTCACAAGCACGCTGGAGATGATCTGGTTTTCTTTGAGCATGATCGGTTTAGTTTTCGCAGTGGTGGATCAAAATGTTTTCGGGTAAATGTCATCGCAGCTCCAGGAAAGCTTGAACCGTTTGGCGGCATGCGAGAAGGAAATGAGCGTCGCTGACCGCGATGTCGAGATCTTCCAGCTCCAGCGCACCGCCGACGTCTACGCCCAGCGCCGCGACATTCTTGCGTCCGTCCCCAAGTTCTGGTACATCGTGTTGGCCGAGAACGACGACTTTGCCGAGTACGTGAGCGTCGACGACATGAAGTACCTCGAAGACATCGAGAACGTGTATGTCGAGCGCCGCGTGGGCGCAGGCACGGTGTCGGCCGACGACTTGGCCCACTACAAGGACTTTAGTGTCACCATCACGTTTGGTGGTGAGCACAAGCAGACGGTGACGAAAAAGTTTGAAACGGCGGTGGAGGACGGCGAGGACGTGTTGTACTCCACCGCGGTCGACGTCCAGTGGCCCCCGGACCTCGCACACCTCAATCCACAACACATCAAGCACAACGCCAAGACCTCCAACACCCCGCTCCTGAAACAAGACAAGGCCAACTACCGGCTAGGCATGAAGTCGTTCTTTGCGTGGTTTGCCTGGACAGGCACCAAGCCCGGCAAGGAGTATCGCCACGGCGAGGACTTGACGCGGTTGCTCGTGGACGACTTGTATGTCAATGCGCTCAAGTACTACATTGTCGCGTTGCCGGGCAACGACGCCGACGAGACAGGCGACAGTTCCGAAGGCGAGGAATTGGATCTCAGCGACGACGATGGAGATAGAAAGAGACAGAAAGTAGAATGAATAAACATACAACACATCAGAAGAAAGAGCGATAACTCCGAGCCGGTCCTTTTTTTCCAGGTTCCCGATTCGGACCCTGGTATGGGCAAAAAAGTGAGAAATGATCCTCTCAAAACAACAACCCTCTTTAGCCATGTCTGAAGTCACCCAGCGTGTTATCACGCACATGAACGCCGACCACCAGTTGGCTCTTGTTGATTACCTTGCTGTGTACGGCAAGATCGGCTCAATTGACGAGTCGACTGTCAAAATCACCGCGATCGACGAGACACAATTCACCATCGCGTACGAATCCAACGGACAACACCAATGGACCGCCAAGTGGGACGACTGTAAGGAAAACGATAATGTCAAAGTGTCCAGTTTGCGCGACTTGAAGGGGAAATTGGTGGCTATGGCGCACTATGCTGCGCACCAGCAGGGATATGCCCACAAAAAGATCACCAAGGCGGTGGGGCCCGACGACGCCAAGCTCATGTACGTTTTGTTTGTGTGGTTGGCATTAAACGCGTACAACCCCGAGATCTTGAGACGTTTTGCGGCCCATAACGATATGTTGGCCAGCCACTTGGCGTACGTGCCTCTGTTTATCGTGGCGCTTTACCGTGTGGTCGAAGCGCAGTCGCTCAAGTTGTTTGTCACGGTGTATGCGATCCACTTGTTTGAAGTATGGTACTTTACGCTTCCCACGATCAGAAAGTACCGGATCCCCACCACTGTGGCGTTGAAATGGTGCTTGATGCACTTTGTCGAAGGGTACTTTGTTGTCAAGCGTCTCAACAAGCTCAAGAGCGACGACTAGACAAAGTCCTTGAACAAGTTGCGGGCGGTCTTGAGGAACTTGACGAGTTCCTGGTGGTTGTTGTACTCGTCCTCCAAGAGTTCTGAGATATCCTGGCCGAGCGACGGGTTCGAGTTGCCCACCGTGTACCTGTGTTTCTCGATAGATAGTTCGATCCAGAACTCCCGTTCGGTGTGTTGTGGATCGATGTTGGTAAATATAAATTTGATCAAGTCGGTATCGATGGCCTCGACTCGGAGCCCGAGGTACGCCTCGTACTTCAAGAGCTCGGGGTAGTTGCGTCGGATCTGCTCCTCGAGACTGGTTTGTGAGCGGTGTAGTTCCTGGGTGGACTTGGCGATGGCTGCCTGGAGGTCGCTGATCTGGTGCTGCACCGCGCCCTTTTGGTCAAGCAACTCGTGCTGTTTGCGCAACAACTCGTCGACCTTCTGTTTCTGTGACTGGAGCGTCTCCAACGACTGGGTGATGTTGTCGTGTGTGCGTGCTTTCTTCTCTGTAAGTGACGTGATGCTCGTTTGCAACTTGGTCTGCTGCGTGCGAAGCTCGTTGACCTTGACGTAGTGGTCCTGTTTCTCGTTGATGAGCTGTGCCCGTTTCTCAATGAGTTTCTGTTCCATGGTGGCAGAAAACTGCTTCATTTGCACCAGCAACTGTTCAAACTCATCAATTGCAGACATCGTTGTTGGGTTGTTTATTGTTGTTTATTTATTTTTGTTGTCTTTTTTATCGCGATCAAAACATCATCGCCACCATACACACACACACACACACACACATGTTTGCACGCAGATCTACAGCACCACTGGCTGGATCCACTGGGCCTGGCGATGTTCCTATTCGTTTGCTTACGTTCAACACCTGGGGCCTCAAATTTATCGCGAAACATCGCCGTGAACGGCTTGCTGCCATCGCCGACGCGTTGGCAACGAAGGAAGACTACGATATCGTAGCGCTCCAGGAAGTCTGGTGCGAGCAGGACTGGCAGACCATAGACCTGGTGTGCGCCAAACGGTATCCGTACCGCAGAGCGTTCAAGTCCGGCATCGTGGCCGGACCAGGCTTGGCCATCTTGTCCAAGATCCCCATCAGCGAAACGTTCTTGTACCGCTTTCCCATCAACGGCCAGCCGTGGGCCGTGTTCCGAGGCGACTGGATGGTGGGCAAGAGTGTGGCCGTCACCCTCTTGAAACCACACGACCCCGAAGCAATGCCCATCGCCGTGCTCAACTCACACATGCATGCGCCGTACGCCCAGTCGGGTCCGGCCGCCTACGCCTGCCATCGGGCGTGCCAGGCCTGGGACTTTGCCAAGCTCGTTAAGATCCTCAAGAAAGCAGGCTATGCCGTCATTCAGGTGGGAGACTTGAACTCGAAGCCAGGCTCGTTACCCTACAAGTTGTTTACGTTGGAAGGCGGACTCAGCGATTCGTGGGATAACTGCCACAACAATGCCATTATCTCTACTCAAGAAATTGCCCAGATGTCTCCCGAGGACCAGATCAAACTCGCGGGTGTCACCTGCGACTCACAGCTCAACACGTGGCGGGCTCAGAGACAGCGCTGGGAAGCATGTCGCCTCGACTACGCCTTGGTCGACTCGGCCAATATCAAAACGGTACATGCCGAAGTCAAGTTCACGGAACACCTTCCAGCTCCATACAACTGCTCTTTTTCAGACCACTTTGCTTATAGTGCCGAGTTGATTATCAATAAGGAGACTAAGCCGGAGTATCTCGAGGATAGCGCGACCAAGTTGGACCTCTATCAGGAATTGCTCCGTGAAATAGCCGAGTACCGCAAGTTTACCATCACGTATCAGGCCAGATGGAGAAAGTACCACTTCTTTCTCTCGACCATCGTGGTGATTTCGCTCCATGTAATGGTGGGCTTCTTTGCTGTCGTTTCACCGTGGAGCACGGTCTTGCTCATGTTTCTGAGCACGGCCATTGGAATTTCCGGTACCCTCAACGGACTCTTGTGGTACATGGGTGTCCGTTCGGAGCTGCGAGCGATCCAGGAGGTTGAGATGGAGGTCGAGGACGTGTTTCGAGCCTTAAAGAATGAGTGAAACGGCTACGTCACCTGGCTCAATTTGTGCTCCATTTCTTGCTCTAGCAGTCGAAACTCATCCTTCAAATGAACGACTTTCAAAGTCAATTGCTCTATTTGGTCGCGGAGCGGATCCAAAATCGCCTCGTACTGCTCACAAATGGCATTGTATGCCGCGTTCTGTCTCCTGGGCTCGCACAACTTTTCAATGTGGTTCTTGATCTCGTTGGCTGAGCTGGCAAGTTCCCGTAAATGGACCTGAGTCGGTGTGTGCTGGGCGAGATACATAAAGTCCTTGAGGTTGATGTGCGTATTGGTCGTGACACGGTACAAGATATGCTGGAGCTCGATCTGTGGTTTCCATTTGATGTGCAACAACGGCAGACTGCTCTTGTTGTTTTCGACAAGCGTGAGGACGGGGAAGAAGTCCCAGATCGAACCACACCGGACTTCAGGCGGGACCACGATGGTGGTATTGTTGATTTTACAGTTGGGAGGAAGAAGGCCCAGAACGTCGGTAATGGGAGGAGTCTTGTTGATCTGGAGATAAAATTCGGTGATGATCTTCATGATCGAGTACCCGTTTTGCCTTGGTTTGGTTGTGCTGATAAACTGGGTGTGGTGGTGGTGGCTAGTGCTGCTACCACTGCTGGTGCTTTTGGTACGGAACATGTTTTAATTATGATACGGCTACGATTTATAGAATTAATACTACTTTATATTTTACCCCAGACAAGGACGTGACGGTTTCTACACTGTTTTCACATGCTTGTCACTCTTTTTTTGATATTAAGTTTAATGGGGAGGGGACCATCACAAGTTCGGGCGTGTGGTCTAGTGGTATGATTCTCGCTTTGGGTAAACGGTAACCGATTACAAATATGCGAGAGGCCCTGGGTTCAATTCCCAGTATGCCCCAATCTATTTTTTTATGTATCGACTGTTTCAAGTTGAGAATGTTTTGGTGTCGTGTCTATATGTACGGCACTGCCGTTTTTCTGGTCCCGTTTAGGAAACGGTCCCACAGAAGCTTTTTGTGCGCCAGCGCCTAAATTTTGCAACTATTACTCATGGCAGAAAAAGACTTGGAACTAGGACTTGAAATTCACTCGGCAGACTGTACGTTGGTAGATGGAGGAGATATGAAGGCACTGGATCGCCAGGCACTGGTACATTGCCACGATTCGGTGGTGGAATCGCTCTACACTTTATTGCTTGTTCTTAGTCTTATAGTTTTTGTGTTGGTGCTCAATCTTTTATTGGAAACATACAACGACTTTCCACGGTACGTAACCAGCGATATTTTTGACGGCATGACTAACCTTTAGAATCACCAATGATGACGATGCAGCAAGGCTTATATTGAAGGGGTTTGGGCACTTGGATACAGAAAATCGCCAGCTTATTATCAAATATTTACAAATATTGCAAAAAAACCATAAACTTAAATAAATATAAGAGAAAAGTAAAGAAAAGCGACGACATAGAATAAGGCGACTTAAACAGCAGAGCTTTGTAAAATAATGAGCTTTGTAAAATAATGAGCTTTGGAGAATAACGAGCTTTGCAGAGAAACGAGCTTTGTAGAACAACAGAGTTTGAGATGGAGCAGATATTAAAACGACATTTAGTGTACATTTTTGGTCAAGTCGCACCAAAAACAAAAATCATTACGTGTATTCATCCATGCTTCGAGGCTTGATATCGTTACTTTTGGTAGCTGCTGTGGTTTCTGCCAACTTTTTCAACTTCTTTAACCAGGGCCACGAGGCCAGGCCCGAGGGACGTGTCCAATCGCCGGAAGAACACGAGGCAAACACGCTCAACACGAGATGCACGCGATTCTTGTGTCCCGACACCGGGATCTGTGTGGACGAGCCCAAGTTCTGTCCGTGTCCATATCCGTCATCGCAGCTCCGGTGTTTCTTGCCTGACGGAAGATACTTGTGTATCTCGAAGCCTGCCGGCGACGTAGCTAGCAACTACGACGATCCCGCCAACAATTGGAAGATTGATGCGGGCGACGACAATGTCCGTGACTGTGGATGGGTCAAGCGCGCCTGGAACGGGGCTGCATAGGAACCATATAGAGAATAAACGCAGAAGAATAGAAGAAAGAGCAAGTAGGACACGAGACTAGACATTGTCGTTATAATGTCGTTCACTTTTTTTCTGTCGCTGTGTCGCTCTTATCATTCACGTGAAGATAACACGGCGCTCTGAGTCATAGGATCTGCACCGCAAATAATTGGCCGATGTAGGCGAAAGCATACCGGTTTAGGCTGAAAAAAAATTACAGCCACTTTTCACCACTAGTTTAACCAATGTTAAGAGCTAGAAACACAGCCAAAGTGGCCCACGGGCTCCGTGGCTTGGCCACCAGAGCGTACACACACGAAGTGCCCCAGGATTTCCAGTCGAGAACCCCACCGTACGCCAAGTTGATTGCCAAACTTGCCGCTGTCCGCCAGATCGTCGGCGACCAGCCGCTCACATTGGCCGAAAAGATCTTGTACTCCCACTTGGTCGACCCGGAAGACAGTCTTGCTTCTTCCCGCGGCCAGCTTCTGAACATCAGAGGCCAGGTCTACTTGAAGTTGAATCCCGACCGTGTGGCCATGCAAGACGCATCGGCACAAATGGCGTTGTTGCAGTTCATGACGTGCGGCATGCCCTCGACCGCCGTTCCCGCGTCCATCCACTGCGACCACTTGATTGTGGGCAAAGACGGCGCCGAAGAAGATTTGGTCAAGTCCATCGCGACCAACAAAGAAGTGTTTGATTTCTTGCAGAGCTGCGGCGAGAAGTACGGGATCCAGTTCTGGGGTCCTGGGTCGGGTATCATCCACCAGATCGTGTTGGAAAACTTTTCGGTTCCAGGCTTGATGATGTTGGGAACAGACTCCCACACCCCAAATGCCGGTGGACTCGGTGCCATCGCCATCGGAGTCGGTGGTGCGGACGCCGTGGACGCATTGACAGGCACGCCGTGGGAGTTGAAGGCGCCCCAGGTCTTGGGTGTCAAGTTGACGGGCCAGTTGTCGGGCTGGTCGTCGCCTAAAGATGTCATCACCAAGTTGGCCGGCTTGTTGACCGTGAGAGGCGGAACCGGGTACATTGTCGAGTACTTTGGCGAAGGCGTCCAGACCTTGTCGTGCACAGGGATGGCTACCATCTGTAACATGGGGGCTGAAATCGGGGCCACCACCTCTACGTTCCCGTACCAGGACGCACACCGCCGTTACTTGGTCGAAACCGGCAGGGCGCCCATTGCGGACGCAGCAGACGTGGCCAACAAACAGTTCAACTTCTTGAGGGCAGACGACGGCGCCCAGTACGACAAAGTCATTGAAATCAACCTCAGTGAGTTGGAGCCACACGTCAACGGACCGTTTACCCCAGACTTATCGACTCCAATCTCCTTGTTTGGTGAAACTTCCCAACGCGAAGGCTGGCCGGCCAAAGTTTCGGCTGGTTTGATTGGATCGTGCACCAACTCGTCGTACCAGGACATGTCGCGTGCTGTGTCTATTATCAAACAAGCCGAAGCTGTCGGTTTGAAGCCCAAGATTCCCTTTTTCGTCACGCCTGGTTCGGAACAGATCAGGGCCACCATTGACAGAGATGGATTGATAGAAACGTTTGAAAAGAACGGTGCCATTGTTTTGGCCAACGCTTGTGGGCCGTGTATTGGTCAATGGGACAGAACCGACGTGTCCAAGACATCCACCGAAAGCAACGCCATCTTCACTTCGTTCAACAGAAACTTTAGAGCAAGAAATGACGGCAACAGAAACACGATGAACTTCTTGACTTCTCCTGATATGGTCACTGCCATGATCTACTCGGGCGACATGAACTATAATCCGATCACCGACTCGATTAAGTTGGACAACGGTAAGGAGTTCAGATTCCAGCCTCCATCAGGCGACGAGTTACCTGGTTCTGGGTTCGTTAAGGGCCGCGAAGAGTTTTATCCGGAAGCTGTGCCACAACCAAGACCAGACGTCGAAGTCAATGTTTCTCCTTCTTCAGACAGATTGCAGTTGTTGGAGCCATTCAGTGCTTGGTCGGGTGACGAATTGTCCACCAATGTGTTGTTGAAGGTCGAGGGTAAGTGTACCACCGACCACATCTCTGCTGCTGGCGCCTGGTTGAAGTACAAGGGCCACTTGGAAAACATCTCTAACAATACCTTGATCGGTGCAGTCAACAAGGAGACCGGCGAGGTCAACAAGGCGTATGACTTGAATGGGGACCAGTACGGCATTCCTGAGTTGATGATCAAGTGGAAGGAAGACGGCAGACCGTGGGTGGTTGTTGCAGAGCACAACTACGGGGAAGGCTCTGCTAGAGAACACGCTGCGTTATCGCCCCGGTTCTTGGGCGGATCGATTATTTTGGTCAAGTCTTTTGCCAGAATCCACGAAACCAACTTGAAGAAGCAAGGCATGTTGCCATTGACGTTTGCCGACGAAAGCGACTATGACAGAATTGCGGCTGGCGATGTGTTGACCACCGTCAACTTGAGAGACATGGTGGCCAAGAATGGCAACAACGGCGGGACCTTGGATGTGAGGGTCACCAAAAGAGATGGGTCTGAGTTTGATATTGTGTGTAAGCACACGATGTCGAAGGACCAAGTTGATTTCTTCAAGGCAGGATCTGCCATCAATCACATTGGTAATTTGAAGAGACAATCTGCATGATAAACAGCATTACTTAAACTGAATGTATAATCTAATACGAATTATATATATATAAAAAAAATAGGTCACTGAACATAGCGAGCCATAGAAATAAACAGCAAAAGAACAAAACTTGTTTTTCTTAAAGATCATGCATCAATCAAGTCGTGGGACTTGTCTGCGTCTTCCTCTTCCTCATCGTCTTCTTGTTCTCTGGCTCTGTCGTAGAATTCACCCAAGATCTTTGGACTGATTCTGTTCAACAATTCCTTTGGATAGATTCTCAACAAAGACCAGGCCTGGTCCAATGATTCAAAGATGGTTCTGTTCTCGTAGGCACCCTGGGAAATAAAGTTCTTTTCAAACTTTTCCAAGAATTCCAACGACAACTTGTCTTCGGTCGACAATGCTTCTTCACCAACAACAGCCTTCATGGAAGCAGCATCCTTACCAATGGCATACTTGGCGTACAACTGGTTCGAAACATCGCCGTGGTCCTTTCTGGTCATGCCTTCACCAATGGCCGACTTCATCAAACGAGACAACGAAGGCAAGACGTTGATTGGTGGATAGATCCCTCTGTTGTCCAACTGTCTGTCAACAAAGATCTGACCCTCGGTAATATAACCGGTCAAATCAGGGATCGGATGGGTGATATCATCGTTGGGCATGGTCAAGATTGGGATCTGGGTAATGGACCCGTTTCTTCCCTCGACTCTACCGGCTCTTTCGTAGATGGTCGACAAATCGGTGTACATGTAACCTGGGTAACCTCTTCTACCAGGGACTTCTTCTCTGGCAGCGGAGACTTCTCTCAAGGCGTCGGCGTAGGACGACATGTCGGTCAAGATGGTCAAGACGTGTCTTTCGGTCTGGTAAGCCAAGTATTCGGCAGTGGTCAAGGCCAAACGAGGCGTGATGATTCTTTCGATGGTAGGGTCGTTGGCCAAGTTCAAGAACAAGGACGTTCTTTCCAAGGATCCGTTTTCCTCAAAGTCTTGCTTGAAGAATCTGGATGTTTCCAAGTTGACACCCATTGCCGCAAAGACAATGGAAAAGTTTTCTTCGTGGCCATCGTGGACGTCCTTGGTTGGTCTGACCAAGCCGGCTTGTCTACAGATCTGCGCGGCGATTTCGTTGTGGGGCAAACCAGATGCAGAGAAGATGGGAATCTTCTGGCCTCTGGCGATGGAGTTCATGGTGTCGATGGCCGAGATCCCGGTGGAGATCATTTCTTCGGGATAGATACGCGCAAACGGGTTGATGGGCGACCCGTTGATGTCCAAGTAGTCTTCAGCAAAGATCTTGGGTCCCTTGTCGATCGGTCTACCGGACCCGTCAAAGATTCTGCCCAACATGTCTTCCGAAACGGGGATCTTCAAGTTTTCGCCGGTGAACTCGACCCTCGTCTTCTTGACGTCGATGCCCGACGTGCCTTCAAAGACCTGGACAATGGCCTTGGTGCCTCTGACTTCCAAGACTTGGCCCTGTCTCGTGGACCCGTCTGGCAACGTCAAGTTGACAATTTCGTTGTAGCGAGGAAACTTGACGTTGTCCAAGATAACCAAAGGGCCATTGACACCGCCCACCGTGTTGTAGTTGACTCTGGGCTTGATCTTGAAGCCCTCGGTGACGGCCTTCTTGTTCAATTCAAACAATTCTTTATCGGAGAGAGACATCGTGTGTAATGCTTTAACAAGCGTAAAGATCTCGTTGGTGATAAGAGGCGCACTCCCCTACGAATTGGAAAGGACGAGAAACTGGGCAAAAAAAACAAAAAAAAAAAAAGTGCTCACGTTTACGCACGGCAGTCTATGATATACACACACGCACACTAGTACAACTTACTGACAATGTCCCAGTCGTCGAGCTGGAGCTTGGCCTGGTTGGCGATAAGGTCGCTGAGATTGAGGTCCTGGAGAAGCGACGGGGCACGGACCAGACGGGGATCTGCCAGCAGTCCTGTTCCGGCGATGATTTTGTCGTACACGTTGGCCATCAACTGGCTGAGGTTGAAGTTGGCGTTGTCGCACGGCTGACGCGGGGTTTCCGGGACGTCGAGCAGCGCCACTGTGGTCAAGAGACTTTTGTAGCAGAGCAAGTCGTAGTCCGCTTGCGGCACGCCCAAGAGCGTGAAGAGTTCGTGGAAATTGACGATGATGCGGACGTTGACCAAGAGAAACTTGAGGAACTCCTTGATGGTGATCTTGGAGAACGGTTTGGGGAGGATCTTGTGGGGGATGATGACCATTTTCTTGGTTGTTTTTGAGGCAGACGCCCACGACATCGCGGCGTCTGGTTCCGGCGCCGCTTCCAGCTTCGCTTCCAGCGCCGGTTCGGGCGACCTCGCCAACGAAGCACGGCGTTGGTTGTTGATGGTCTTGGACGAGAGCGGGAGTTTTGTCAACTCGCCCAACTTGACCACGGGCGACGGCGGCGGCAGCGGCGGCGCGGGCGATGTCTCTGTCTCCAGCGCGGGCCCCGGGCCCGAGATCAACAAGTCCTTTTCACGGACGAGGTCGTAGAAGTCGGTGGAGGGAAGCAAGCGCGCGAGCTCGGCGGTGTACGGGAGCAGGCAGCCCAAGATGTGGCCCAAGTGGAGCTGGAGGCGCACGACGTTTTCGAGGAACTGGTTGATGGCAAGGATGTTGGTGGCCAAGAAGTGGCTGGCGGGCACGATGGGCTGCAGGAAGAACACCAAGCGGTGTCGCGTCGGCGTGAACGCGATTTCCTTGAGCACGGCGAGGTGCTGGCGCTGGAGCCGCGCCGTCTGGCGCTGGATGTGGGGAATCTTGGTCGCCACGACGTCGTGGTGGCAGCGGGCGATGTCCTGGGCCTCGGCGGCGTGCGTCTGCGTGAGCTGCGTGCGTTTGTGCGCCACGAGCTGGCGGTGGAGCGCGATGGACTCGGCCGCCGTCTGGACCTGCTGGCGCAAGCGCTGCTCGCGGTCGCTGGCGTGTCGCACCGAGCGCGCCATCGTGGCGGTCTTGATGGCCAAGCCGAGGATGCGGAGCTTCGTGAGCTGGACCGCGAGTGCTTCGAGCGCCGCGACGCTGGGGCCATGTTCCCGCGGCACCAGGCCCGCCAGCGCCCGGCCAGCCTGCAACGCCCGCGTCGCCGCAAACACACGATTGATCTCGTTTCTGTACGCGTCGTTGGCCGCGTCGTTGGCACGTGTCTTTTGGCGGAGCTGCCCGAGCTCGTCCATGTGGTGATAAGGGATGCGTTTTGATGGTGCGCACCAACGAAAAGTCATCGCCCAACCAATGTCGGGTCTTTTGCGCAAACCAGCGTCCGTGACGCCCGCTGAGGTCCGCGATCCTCTCAACCAGACCAATCCCATCCGCATCGCGTTTCTCGGCGGCGCCAAGTCCGGCAAAACATCCACCATCTCCAAGCTCACCTTGGGCCACTTCTCCGACACGTACTATCCCTCGCACAAAACCAACCCCATTCTCTACACATACACGCCCGAGTCGTACGTGTCGCGATGTGCGTTGGACGAGAACGAGCTCGAGCACACGCTCGCGCTGCTTCCGCCCACCACGGTCTTGAGTCCGGTCATCTACCAGCTGTTTGCAGCAGCGAAGGCGCCGCGGAAGCCCAGCGAGCCCGCGACGGCGCGCTTGGTGCTCAACTCCCGCAACTCTCACTACGTTACGTACCGCACATGTGATGGTGCTGGCCCTGCTGCTGCTGCTGCCACTGCTGCCGCTGCTGCTGCTGCCGCGTACGTGCCGCCGCAGGTGTCGCCCATCCTTGTCGAGTTGATCGACACGCCCGGCTTCAACCCAAAACAAGTGGTGCCGTTCTTGGAGGCGTCATTGTACATCAAGCTCGACAAAGACGTCTTGCACAACTTGGCCAACGAGCCGCGCAAACCCGTGTCGACCAACCCGTTGTTGGTCGCCAGCGGCGCCAGCGAGTTGAACGGCAAGATCGACGGCTACTTCTTTGTGTACAGCGCCGTTCCGTCGTACAACCCGCCCGCGTACAACACGGCGCCCCAGGACGCGGCGGACCAGGACCACACGTTCGACTTGTTGTTGATCATGAAGGGCGCCCTCGACGAGGCATGGAAGGAGTACCATTCGTTCAAGACCAGATGGGAACAGGGCAAGGAACACGACATCTTCTCCTTCAAGAACGCGTTGAAGGGCATGTGGAAGGACCAGAACTTGTCCGAAACAGAAACCATTCGCCAGCAGCTCCGCCAGCACCTTCCGTTGATCGATAACTCGATGGACCCGAGCGACCCCGCGTGTCCGCCGCCCATCTGGCTCGTCTGCACCCACACAAACAGCGCGTTGGCGTCGCCGATCCTCGTGGAAAACGGCCGCAAGCTCGCCAAAAGCTGGCAGTGTGGCTTTGTCGCCCTCGACAACGACGCCGACACCGAGCATGCGCTCGCATTCATGATCCGCGAGATTGTCGAGCGCAAGAAACTACAACGGGGACGTAAAAAGTATTGATTACACCACGGGAGCAATGGCCACGCCCAAGTTCAGGTCGCCCTGGCCAAAGTACAAGAACCATTGCCCCTTAAACTGCACAAGACCCTCACAAAACACCACCTGGTTGACTTGGCCCGAGACTTCGTTGGCTCGTTCTGGCCGGAGGAACGGATGTTCCAAGCGGGCAACGGGCCCGTTCTTGATATCGTCGTAGTCAATAAGCATCTGGCTGATCGTGTACGAGCCTTTCGCCAAGTCGGCGCCGCCAGTCGTGCTGGCGTTGTAGATAAAGATCCACTGGTTCTTGCCGTTGTCCATCTTGACGGGGGCCGGGCCCGACTCAATGAGTCTGTTCTCGTGGTTGAACACACCCGAAGCAAACTTGTTGGCGTTGAAGTCGCCGCTCGTGAGCTGCCAGTGCACCATGTCGGGCGAATACGCCAAGTGGAGCTCCGAGTCGCCCCAGATCATGTAGAAGTTGCCATCGCGGTGTCGCTCGGTGAAGATGGCGCCGGACTTGGACCATTCGTTGCGGATGCGCTTCTCGCCGTTGATGAGCCACTCGATATCCTGCCACGACGACGGAACGATGGCGGGGTACTTTTTCCAGTGGAACAAGTCGAGCGACGTGGCCACGCAGAGCCGCGCGGTGTACGTGTCGTACGCGGTGTACGTCACCACAAAGAGCTTGGTCTTGGGATCCCGCACGATGCGCGGATCCTCGATGCCGCCGCCCAACTCCCATGTTTCGGACGGAGTGATGATCGGTTTGTGGTACTTGGTGAAGTTGACGCCGTCGTCCGACCACGCAAGGCCCACCGTCGACACCTTCTGCTTGTTCTGTGCGCGGTAGAGCATAAACACACGGTCGTCCACCACGATCGCCGTGGCATTGTAGAGGTATCCGCTCTCAAAGTCCAACTCGGGGTTGGGCGTAAGAATCGGGTTGCCCTCGTACTTCGTGAAGGGACCAAGCGGGAACGCGGTGGGCGCACGGTAGTGTTTGTCGCCGTGCACCGAGTCGGCGGTGATGTGTGGGAGCATCATTTGGTAATTTGGGTTTTTGTATCGAAAAAAAAGTACGGGGTAAATTTTTAAGGGGTCGCCGGAGATAAGCTGGCGACCCCAAACCGAAAAAAAAAGAAGACAAAAAACCAAAAAGAGACAGAAAACCCATCCACTCACGTGCCCGACATTTTTCTTGAGGATAAACGGCTCCGCATCCCAAGCCGAGCTCCGACTAACCTTTCTGTCAGCAACACCGACACAACCGACCTACCACCAGAAACGAATGGGCCAATTGTTATCACATCCCATTGAGGACAAGACGATCGACTTCCAGAGCCACCAGACGTTGTCGTGGTGCATCGGCACCATGCAGGGCTACCGGATGACAATGGAAGATGCACACGACGTCAAGATCAATGAGGATGAGAGTTTGGCTGTGTTTGGGGTGTTTGACGGGCATGGCGGCACGGCGTGCTCCGAGTACTTGCGAGAACACTTGGTCAAGCAGATTTTCCGCACGCTCAACCGTCAACGTGGCCTCAACTTGGGCCAGCACCAGGCCTTGATGAGGGACGTCTTTTTTGAAGTGGACCGCAACTTGTCCACGTTGCCCAACTTGATGAACTGCGGCTCCACCGGCATCGTGGCCAGCGTGTTCCGTGACCGGTACATCGTGGTGGCCAACACGGGCGACTCGAGGTGTATCTTGTCCGTCGATGGCCATGCCAAAACGCTTTCGTTTGACCATAAACCCACCAACATGAACGAGCGCATCCGCGTCGAAAACAGCAATGGCTACGTCATGAACAACCGCATCAACGAGGTGCTTGCGCTCTCGCGTGCGTTTGGCGACTTCAAGTTCAAGGTGCCCTACATGGACACCACGCGCAACAAGTACATCATCCAGAACCGAGAGTTCTTCAAGAACAACTTGATACATCTTCCACCGGAGCTTTTTCAGGTGACGGTGGAGCCGGAGTTGATGGTGTACGATTTACAGAGCACAGCACGCGTGCCGGAATTCATGGTGTTGGCGTGTGACGGGATCTGGGACTGCTACAAGAACAGCAAGCTTGTGCTGGTGATCCGAGATAAGTTGGCGTTGGGATGGCGGTTGAACAAGATCACCGAGTTTATTTTGCACGACTGTTTGATGATGGCCAACAACTATACGGGGATTGGGTTCGATAACATGTCCATCATAATAGTCGCCATCCATGGCCGTGGCCAGACGACCGACGAATGGTACGACGCCATCAAAGCAAAGATATTAAGGGAAAAGGGTATGGACTAAAGTTTTATGTTATGTTTTACGGTATCTTCATCAGACATTAATATTATTATTATATTATTATTATTATTTTTTTTTGTTTTCTTGCAACAATCAGTTCATTGTACGAGAATTAAGCGACACTTTTTTTCGAGGAGTCGTGCACAACTGTGTTTTCAGAAAAACAGGTGACAAAGATCTAATTGTGCCACGAGGCAGAATAGAGGGACACAGACACAGACAGACACAGACAGACGCAGACAGACACAGACAGACAGACACAGACAGACAGAAACAGACACGACAGACAGAACGACACGACAGACAATTCTATTTCCACCAATCATAATCTCACTGGGTACCTTTTTCTAATCTTGCATTGTACTCGTTTGTGGTTGTTTTGATCCATTTTAATTTTTTTTCCCTTATGAACCCTACGCATTAAACAATACCCATGGCCGAAATAGAACCGTATGAAGATCCCATATTGCGGCTCATACAGGACCCTGAGCTTAGCAGGGACAAGTCCAAGACTTCGCACCTTATACATCTTATCCACGACCTCCCATTGGCCGAGCGCAAGGTCAGCAAGTTGTGTCTGAAAGCATTCACGATTCTCCAGGCACTCGAGAAAATCAACCTCAACTTCAAGAGCTGGGAATTCATGTCGCTCGACTTCAACAGCGACCAGCACTTTGAACATAGCGACTCCAAGATCAAGAGCTTCAACAACAATATCGCAGAAAAAGTCATTGAGTCCACCCAGAATATCAACAGGAAGATAAACCGCATCGCCAGCGACTTGGACCAAATCACCAAAGCGTCGCGCACATTGTCGCCCATAGAATACATCTCCGACAGCGGCACGCTATTGGCGTCGTTGCTCCTACGCAACATCAAGTTGAAAAACGAGGTCGCCGAGGCCACAACCGTGTCGTATCTGAAAGCGAAGTTGATTATCATCGGCAAGGAATTGGAGGACTTGCTCATACTCACCGACCAGCAGCACACAGTGACGACTTACAAGACATTTATCGTCAACTTGTTGAAACAATTGAACGTGGCTATCGAGCAGGAAGACAACGAAACAAAATACGAATGTTTGGCCGTGATAAACGATATGGAAAACATGTTTGAATCGTTCAAGCTAGAAAGCGTCAAGGACATTGCAATTAGCAAACAACAGACACTACACGAGGAAGAGATCAGGAGACAACAACAACAACAACAACAACAGCAAGAAGAAGAACCGCAAGATATTGACGACTACACCGACCTGTCACCGGATAAGTCAATCTCCATACCCAAGAGCACCGAATCCACCCCGCGCCCTGATCTTGATGAGTTCGAAGAGTATTCGGATTCCGATTATGCCAACTCGCTCTACCAGTCAAGTCTATCGCAGCCACCGATGATCCATTCTATCACCAAGCAGCAAGATCACAGACTAGACCACTCTGACTCCTTATACTCGCTCAACTCGTCGATCCTACATAAAACAACCATTTCGGACGAGTTGCCTTACTTGAGGTCGGCGTTCAGCGCAGCCAAGAACTTTGAAGAAGATGTCAGTCATTACCAAGAAGAGGAAAGAGGAGCAGGTACTTCTTTGCCCCCAGTCTCGACTACCACGAAAGAAGACAAAGGTGAGACCGAAAAGAAACACGTTCTCACCCACAAAGCGTCACATTTGCCAGACAACTCGTTGTATTCCCAGAGCACCATTCTACAGGCACCGCCCGTATCAGCATCGTCATATCTTTACTCAAACAATTCTCTTTTATCAAAACTCGGCATCAAGCCCCAGGTCATTACCACCAGTGTGCCCAAGGATCTCTCCGCCACCGGCAACATCAACAACCATAAACATTTTCTTTCGCCCGCAAACCGGATGTTCTTGCGGTCCGACGACGACGACAACAACAAGGAGAACGAATCCGCCACCACGCCTTTGACCAAAGTCAACCTTGATAGACACACCATCTCCCGCTTGGCTCAGGAACAGCCATTCAATGATACCGTTGACTAGCCTAAATAGAAAAACAAAAAAAACGCATTATATTCTGTAACTAGACAGCAATACCATATATTCCACTACTTTTTGTCACAGGAACACTTGTACAACTCCTTGACAAAGCTTTCTCCCCAGAAGCCCGACGTGTACTTGGAGATGTAGGTAAACAATTTGTCGAAGTTGAGCAACTTCTTCTCCATAGGAATCGTCAAGCTTTCCTTGATGGCATCGCTCAACTCCTCGGTGTTCCATGGATTGACGATGATGGCTCCGTTCAACGACTGGGCCGCACCAGCAAACTCAGACAAGATAAGGACCCCGTTCTTTTCTTGCTGACATGCGATGTATTCGTAGCTGACCAAGTTCATGCCGTCTCTAGTAGAACTGACCAAGCAGACATCGGAAACATGGTACAAACTGATCAACTCTTCAAACGGCACCGACTTGTGCAAGTAATGAATGGGCACAAACTCAACTGTGCCAAAGCGGCCGTTGATTCTGCCCACAAGCTCGTTGACAGTGGCCCGAAGGCTCTGGTACTCCTCAACATCACCACGTGAAGGTACTGCGACCTGAACCAAGATGACCTTACCGATCCACTCTGGGTTTTCAGTAAGGAAAATCTCAAACGCATGGAGTTTCTGTGGCACGCCCTTGATGTAGTCCAATCTGTCCACCCCCACGATGATCTTTGTATCGCCAAACTTGGATTTTAACAGCTTTATTCTTTCCACCACGGACTCGGACTTCAATCCATCGGTAAAGGTATCAACATCGATGCCAATGGGAAATGCTCCAATGGATATGGAGCGGCCTTCGTACTGGATCCCATTGGGAAGCGTGGTGACGTTCTGCACTATTCGAGACACCGAAGACAAGAAGTGTCTCGCGTAGTCGTAGGTGTGGAACCCAATCAAGTCGCAGCTCAAAACACCCACCAAGATCTCCTTTCTTGTCGGCAAGATTCTGTAGATTTCCGACGAGGGGAACGGCGTGTGTAAGAAGAAACCGATCCGAACGTTCTTTCTCGTGTCACCTATTTCTTGCCGGAGCATTTGGGGCAAGAGCATCAAGTGATAGTCGTGGACCCAGACCATATCGTCATCCTGGACCTGGTCGGCGATCTTCTTTGCAAACTGGCGGTTGGCTTCGATGTATGCTGCCCACGCATTCTCGTCAAAGTTCATTTCGCCGGGATGGTAATGGAACAACGGCCACAAGATACTGTTGGAAAAGCCGTTGTAGTGGAGGTCGGCGATGGTGTCGCTCAAAAAGATGGCGGTGCAGTTGAATTTGGCCATCAAGTCACGGTTGACTTGTTCCTGTTCGTCTTCAGGCAACTCGAGCCCGGGCCAGCCCAACCACTGGAACTCGGTCGACTTCTTCAAGCCTTGGAGCGCGGTGACCAAACCACCTGACGACATCGAGTAGTCGTAGCTTCCGTCTGCGCTCCGTTTGATGGTGACCGGCAACCGGTTTGAAACAACCAACACTTTCCCGTTGACCATAGCCGAAATAAGGATCTAATTGACGGGATACAAAGGGGTAAATGTAAAGAAGGTGAAGTTATACGTTGCGCAGGTCGCGGCCCAATTTGGTAACTCACTTGGATCACCACCAGAAAAAAAAAAGAGGCCCGACTTTTACCTGAAAACAATCCACCGTTCTTCCTCATGTATACCCCGTACAGCGGTAATACGTACCAGCAGAACCTGTACGCTGGTCAGCAGAACCTCCAGCACCCACAGCCACACCATCCTGCGTATCACCAGAACCAATTTCCGCAGCCACAGCAGCAGCAACAGCAACAGCAACAGTTTCAACATCAATCACATCAAGCTCCAGGAGGCGCGTATCCGCTGTTTTTAAATGACCAGGCCGCGTCGATTGCATCACAGTTTGCCATGAACGGACTTGAGTCCTCCAACCAGTACTTGCAACTGAACTTTGGTGGCCTCTTGCCAGGCACAGGCGACTTGAAGTACTACTTCAAGGTGAGCAATTCCTACGTGTTCAAGAAAATCTGTCTTATTTTGTTTCCCTACACCAACAAGAACTGGAACAGAGTCACCACCAGCGAGATCGACGGCGGCACCGGCACCGGGTCTCTGTCCCAGTTTGCGCCTCCTGTTTACGACGTCAATGCTCCAGACTTGTACATTCCCTTGATGTCTTTTGTCACCTACATCTTGTTGTGGGCCTCGTTCCAAGGATTGAAGGGCGATTTCCATCCCCAGTTGTTTGGCTACTTAGCTTCCCAGACCTTGGCATTTTCTTTCTTGGATATCTTCATCTTCAAGCTCGGCTTGTACCTCTTGAACTGCTCCACCCAAAGCTCGTTGTGGGACTTGGTCAGTTTTTCGAGCTACAAGTACGTTTCCATCATTGTTTTGTTGTGCTGGAAACATATCATCGGCAACGGCTGGGTCGAATACTACCCAGCCGTCATTGCTCTCATCGTCAACTTGGCGGTTTTCTTGATGAGATCGTTAAAGTTCTTGGTGTTACCAAACAGCGTCACCGGAACGACCAACAGTATCACCACGAAACAGAGAAGAATCAGAATCCAGTTCTTATTCATCTACTCAGTGGTGGTTCAAGGCCTTATTATCTTATTTATGAGTAGGTAGATAGAACTCACGTGCAATACCAAATTTTTTTTTTTCTCTCTTAGTTGCATCCAGCTACTTTTTGTACGCGTTTCAAAACGCGTGAACCTCCATCTCAAACTTATCCTTCATCAATTAAAGGACCATGCCGTCATTTAAAGGTCCTTCTACAGGCAGATTCCTTAAGAATACGGTCAAGTCCGAGTTTAAGAATTTCAAGGCCGCTCCTGTGGATCCATATGTTGCCAATAACCCCATGCTTCCCAAATCACTGGAGAAGAAAGATCTTGTCAGTAGAATAGACCGCTTGGACTCGATCATGGGCTTTGACAGGTTTGAACACGGCGAAAGAGATGGTCTGAAACCAAGAAAGGGTTGGTTGATTAACATGCATGCCACCACGATCCACAGTGAAGGTAACGACGTTCTGACACGAGCCGGTGTTGACTACTACTTCTTAGACGAAGAAGGTGGCTCTTTCAAGGCCACAATCCAGTTTGATCCCTACATGTTTTTGGAAGTGGTTCCAGGCCACGAAGCTGAGGTTGAAGAGTGGTTGCGTCGATTCCTTGAAGAGTCAAATCTCAAATCATTATCCCGAGTCATCAAGGAAGATCTAGCATTACCAAACCATTTGGTCGGGTTAAAGAAAACATTAATCAAGTTGAACTTCCACAATAATCCAGACTTACTTTCAGCAAGACGGCAGCTCAACACAATCATTCAGCAGAACCAGAAAACAAGAGACACAAGAGACGCATACCGAGTCATGAACAGCTTCAACCATAACAGCATTAATATCTACCCTGGTCAAAAGCCAAAGGAACACGAGTCGGTCATGGACCCTTCCGCTTACATCGACGACATGAAAGAATATGATTTGCCGTATCATGTCAGAGTTGCGATTGATATCAACGTTCGTGTCGGTAAATGGTACGATGTGTACGCCAAGCACGGAGAAATTAGTATCGTCGAAGACAAAGAGAAACTTGCATTTGCCGATCCAGTTGTTTTAGCATTCGATATTGAAACAACCAAGGCTCCCTTGAAATTCCCTGATGCTAAAATTGATCAAGTTATGATGATTTCATACATGATTGACGGGGAAGGGTTTTTAATCACCAACCGTGAAATCATTTCTAAGGATATTGATGACTTTGAATATACCCCAAAACCAGAATATCCTGGAGAATTTACCATTTTTAATGAAGCAGATGAAAAGCATGTTTTGTTGAGATTCTATGAACATATCCGTGAAGTCAAACCCACCGTCATTGCAACGTTCAACGGTGATTTCTTTGATTGGCCATTTATTGAAAATAGAAGTCGGTTCCATGATTTGGATATGTTTGAAGAAATCGGGTTTGCTAAAGATGCAGAAAACGAGTACAAATCCAAGTACTGTGTCCACATGGACTGTTTCAGATGGGTACAAAGAGATTCATACTTGCCTCAAGGTTCTCAGGGTTTGAAAGCAGTGACAACAGCCAAGTTAGGGTACAACCCCACTGAACTAGACCCGGAATTAATGACACCCTATGCTTACGAACAACCACAATTACTTTCAGAGTATTCCGTCTCCGATGCTGTGGCAACTTACTACTTATATTTTAAGTATGTGCATCCGTTCATCTTCTCGTTGGGCACGATTATTCCTCTCAATCCCGATGAAGTGTTGAGGAAAGGTACCGGTACCTTATGTGAAATGTTGTTATCGGTCCAGGCATACGAGAAAAACATTCTCTTACCCAACAAACACAAGGAACCTATAGAAAGATTTTATAAAGGTCATTTATTGGAATCAGAGACTTATGTTGGAGGACACGTCGAATCATTAGAAGCTGGTGTCTTTAGAAGTGATTTGGAGAACGATTTTAAAATAGATCCAACAGCAGTCGACGAAATCTTGGCTGATTTGCATAACTCGATCCGTTTTTGTATTGAAGTTGAAAATGGTAAGAAATTAGAAGATGTGGAGAATTACGATGAAGTCTACGAGGAAATCAAAACCAAATTAGTTGCTTTGAGAGATAATCCAGTAAGAACCGAAACACCTTTGATTTACCATGTTGACGTGGCATCAATGTATCCAAATATTATGACAACCAATAGATTGCAGCCAGACTCCATGAAAACTGCCGAAGACTGTGCCACTTGTGACTTCAATAGACCCAACAAGACTTGTGCAAGAGTTCTTCCTTGGGCATGGAGAGGTGAATATTATACTGGAACAATGAGTGATTATAACACTGCCAAGGTTGGTTTACAAAATAACACTTATGGTGTTAACTCTGGTGACTTCAACAAATTATCATTCGCTGAACAGTCCAAAAGAATCAGGGCCCGGTTGAGTGAGGACAGTAGAAAGAACTATGGTAGAGCTAAGAAATCGGAGGTTGTTACCAGAGACACCATTGTTTGTCAAAGAGAGAATCCATTTTATGTGGACACTGTTAGAAGTTTCAGAGACCGTCGTTATGAATTCAAAGGTTTGGCAAAAGTATGGAAGGGAAAAGTCTCCAAAATCGACAAGAGTGACACCATTGGTCGAGATGAAGCCAATAAAATGGTTGTGTTATATGACTCTTTGCAATTAGCCCACAAGGTTATTTTAAATTCATTTTACGGATATGTCATGAGAAAGGGTTCCCGTTGGTACTCGATGGAAATGGCAGGTGTCACCTGCCTTACTGGTGCAACCATTATTCAGATGGCTAGAGGTTTAGTTGAAAGATTAGGAAGACCATTGGAATTGGATACAGATGGTATTTGGTGTATCTTACCCAAGTCATTCCCAGAAAACTTTAATTTAAAATGCAAAGATGGCAAGAAGATCTTTCTTGAATATCCTTGTTCCATGTTGAACTATATTGTGCATCAAAAGTTTACCAATCATCAGTATCAGGACTTGGTTGATGCAGATACTTTCAAATACGAGACAAAATCAGATAACTCGATCTTTTTTGAAGTCGACGGTCCTTACAAGGCCATGATTTTACCAACATCAACAGAAGAAGGTAAAAATTTAAAGAAGAGGTACGCTGTTTTCAATGAAGATGGATCTTTAGCCGAATTAAAGGGTTTTGAAATGAAGAGAAGAGGTGAATTACGTTTAATTAAGAATTTCCAATCGGATATCTTTAAACTTTTCCTTGAAGGAAGCACACTTAAAGAATGTTATGCTGCAGTTGCAAGTGTTGCCGCAAATTGGTTGGATGTCTTAGATCTGCGGGGTGGTATGCTCGAAGATGAAGATCTTATTGAACTCATTTGTGAAAATAGAAGTATGTCCAAGAGTTTGGCAGAGTATGGAGATCAAAAATCTACCTCCATCACCACGGCTAGAAGATTGGGTGAATTCTTGGGTGAAGAAATGATTAAAGATGCCGGGTTGGCAACGAAATATATTATTAGTGAGCTTCCCAAGAACACTCCTGTCACAGAAAGAGCTATTCCAGTTTCAATCTTTTCTTCTGATAAAAAGGAATTCTATTTAAAGAAGTGGTTAAAGGATCCGTCGTTGGAAAAATTTGGTCCTAGAGACATCATCCATTGGGATTACTACAAAACTCGTTTGGAGCTGGTTATTCAAAAAATCATCACAATCCCAGCAGCATTACAGAATATTGAACATCCACTTCCTCGAGTTCAACACCCTGACTGGCTTCAGGCCAAGATTCGAATCTTGCAAGATAAAAAGAAGCAATCTAGCATTAATTCATTTTTCAAGAAATCTTCGGAGACTGAGCTGAAAGTCAAAGATATTGAAGACTTCGTTGACCTTGACACGGTTCCAAAACCAAAGATTGGGAAAGTGACCTCCCGTAAAAGAAAGAATGGGAGATATACCAGTGCATCTGATAACGAGGAAGAGGAAAAAAGATTGGCACTCTTGAACGGTCCATGTCCACTGATGACCGAAGATTATACTGGATTTTTGGAATATCAGAAAGCTAAGTGGATTTTGCAGGCAAAAAATCGTGAAAGCAGAAAGAGACTCTTTGGTTCGAATTCTACTTCCTCTAGTCGTTCTTCGGTTGGTGGATTGATTCGTAAGCAAGCCGAAGTACTTTCTGGTTCTGACTGGGAGATTTTGGAATATAAATTGGACCCAACCAAACCAGGTAACATAAAGGTTTATGTCCTGGCAAACAATAAGGTTCATTCCTTTACTTTTCTTGTTCCTAAAACAATTTATGCAGCATTCAAGAGTGAATTGTCACCCAGAAAGAAAATCAATGGCTGTGAAATTGAAAAATCTACTGCAATTTTACCCAATGGTCACGATGGGACACACTTGTACAAGATGACCATGCCAGAAGAAGTATACAATGAAGAAAGCTCGAACTTTGAAAGTTTGCTTCAAGACACAACCCTTCGAGCACTTTATGAAACTCAAATTGGTGCTGTTGAAAGAGCCATTATTCAGTTAGGTAATACTGTCAAATTTGACGCGACTAGAGTCGGATCATTAGGGAGAGGCTTAAAGAATGGATTTGATCTCAATGACTTGAATACCATTGATAGTACCAATTATCTCAGACGTTTTGACATGGATATTGTTTACTTGTTACATGTTGTGGCTAACAGTTACGAATTTTTTACGGTATTCAAGTCGTGGGAGAATAAGACTGAAATATATATCTTGAAGCCTTCTTCTGGTGCACAAGAGCTTCCTTCAAATATGGACAAGATTTACAATGATATATTCGAAGCAAAACAAGAAAAGCTTGGAAAATTCTACAATATCATTGAATATCCTGAGTCCATGACCTTTGAAACTCATTATTATCACGACAGTTCGAAGTTATACAAAAAGTTGAATCTGACAATTGGAAAAATTCATGAAGGAAGAACCAATAAGTCTTTGTTGGCGATTCAATCACCATATTCTGCCAGAATATTGAGTGTTCTCACGTCCATCCAGGACATGCCAACCATCAAAATGAATATTAGCGAACTTACATTACCAGCTATTGGATGGCAGGCTTTAATTTCAAAAAGATTGATAAATCACTATTTTGTTCTTGCGTCTTGGATCAAGAATCTTATTGCCTTAGCCAAGTATGGTAATGTTCCATTGTGTAACCTTCAGATTGAAAATGTTGGATACTTAATTGATATTGCTTATGCAAGAAGGTTGAAGAACAGTAACATTGTGTTGTGGTGGTCTGGTAATCCATTGCCTGATCATGGCGGATTTGAACTGGACGCTGCAATTAATTTGGACAACTTGGAGTTTCCAGATATCAATAACCCAGAGATTTATGAAACTGCCTGTTTGGAAGTTGATATTGGAACGTTGACCACAAATACGATATTGACAAGTTCGTTGATCAATGAAGCGGAAGGTACAGATTTAGCAGACGAAGTGGTTGAATTTGACAGAAATAATGGGGCTTCTACTATATCGGAGGATTCATTTTCGGCACCAGCTCTAGCAGTTTTGAGAAGTATGGTCAAGGAATGGTGGGATGATGCATTGCAGAACAACATTAATGCTGACTCGATGGTCAACCACTTGGTGACGTGGGTTCAAAGAAAGGAATCTTACTTGTATGATTCTGCATTGCATTATCATGTTCATAATTTAACAACCAAAGCATTGTTGCAATTAATTGGTGAGTTTGGAAGAATGAATGCACGGGTGATTTTTGCCAACAAGAACAAGTTATTTATCCAGACCTCAAAGATATCTGTTGAGAACTCTTATGCTTATGGTCAATATATCCTCAAGGCAGCCAGATCAAAACCGTTATTTAACTTTTTGGATTTGAAAATCGTTCGTTATTGGGATCTCTTGGTGTGGATGGATGAGTATAATTACGGCGGTCGCTGCTGTACAGAAATCACCAGTGATGAATTACAAGACTTGAAACCGGTTAATTATTGGCATATCAAGAACTTTTTACCGGAAATCTTCCAAACAGAATTCGAAGATTGGATGGTTATCTTTTTGGATGCTTTATCGAAACATAAGAGCGATACTTTAACTGGAACACAATCAGCAACACCTCGAGTTACCCAAATCGCCCATATTCTCAAGGGACAAAAGAAGCTTGACTCGGGCGAGCTCGAAGAGGAAGATATTTTCAATGGAGCCATGGAAATCTTCCGTAGGCCCTTGCAAAAGAGAATGGAGAAATTGTATCGGAGACAAGTGGATGCTATACTTAACCCCGAATTCAAAAAGGAATACGCATTTCCTGTGTTGCCAGGAAGCCATTTGACCATGAAGAATCCGGTATTGGAATTGGTCAAGTTTATCTGTGCTGTTTTTGCATTATCGAGCAAGAGAAGTATTGAAACGAGAGTGTTACGGAGTGAGTTGTTGAGCATTTTTGATGTGAGGGAGTTCAGCAAGGAAGGAACATTTAGGAATCCTAGCACATCGCTAAAGATTCCACTGGTAATTTGTGATTACTGTAATCATATTCGAGACATCGATTTCTGTCGTGATTCCAAAGATACGATGTGGAACTGTATTCAGTGTCACAAGGCATATAACCGGGTATTGTTGGAGGAAGAGCTTATTGCTCAGTTCCAACGAGTATACACTAAATTCCTTGTTCAGGACTACCGTTGTGACAAGTGCAATCAGATCAAGAGCAGCAATATGAGATTGTATTGCAAGTGTTCGGGTAATTGGGTTGAAACCATCAGTGTGGTTGATGTTGAGGCAAAGCTCCAAGTATTTGGAGCCATTGCCAAAGCATACGATCTACAACTCTTGAAAGGTTTAGTGGAAGGATTAGAATAATGAATTAGAAGAGGATAAATTATATAGAGAAAACATCGCATACTATTTTTTTTTTTTTGTTTACATTGGAATTTCAAAGACTGCAAAAGTGCGTTAATCCATAACACCTACACTTTGCTGATGTCTCTCTCTCCCACACAACTAGATACTCTCAAGACTAAATTAAGGTACAGATCGGCTCAGATTGATTTGTTGAATGCATTTATTCTGAAAGATGTTTATATTCTGGCGCCAGCGTTGATTGTACATGGCTACAAATCGGTGGGGAAATCATTGACAGTCCAAAGTTTCCTTCAGGAATTGGATATCAGACACACCATAATACGATGTGACGAGAGCATATCAAGAAAACTTCTACTTCAGAGATGTTATCGCAATATCCGTGTTGACAGTGGTGTGGATCCCTCGATGTACAAGAATCACACTGGTTTAGGACCACTAGGTGAAACCTTCTCATCATTTACTACTGCATTGGAACTGTTTCAAAAGACAAACAGTTACAACGAACCACACGTGTTGGTTCTAGATCGTTTTGATCAATGCGTTGAGTCTGTCAATGATCTTTTCCCAGCATTTGCCCGACTTCGGGAACAAACCAATAACAAAAACCTCAGCGTCATCTTCATCATTTCAACCGACGAACCAAAAGAAGTGGTGACTTCATCAGTACCAAAGATTTTCTTTGAAAGTTATAACGAGGAACAGGTGATTAATATTCTTCAGGCATCACAACTCTGCACATTTGGAATTGAATCAATTGACTCCAATCCTTCCAGCAAGACTTTCTGGAGACAATACGCCAAGGTTGTAACAAACTTATTTTATGGATACACAGGATCCGATATGGCAATACTCCAAGATATTGCTGTCAAGCTATGGCCTTCCTTTGTAGAGCCAGTCACAACTGGCACGTATGGAGTTCACGAATTTGTCAAGGTGTATCGGGCCAACTCACATTTACTACAAGATGAATCCATTGTGATCAATGCTTCGGTCAAAGATTACAGAAGTTTTCAAGAGGAAAAGCTGGTGGAAGGTGGTGATATGAAAGATATTCCTGTTCACTCGAAATACATTCTCATTGCATCATATTTGGCTTCGTTTAATGAGCCCCGGAATGATTTGCATTATTTTTCTAAATTAAAAGCGGTGAAATATAAAAGAAGAGCCCCCACCAGTCTTTCCCAGATAAAGAAGGGCCATCTCACCAAAGATGATATTGACAATCGTTTACTCTCGCCCAATTATTTCGATCTCGAGAGATTGCTTGCAATCTTGCTGGTTATTTATAGAACCAATTCGGCGTCGTTACTGGAGGATAATAATGCCACGATGGATCTCTTTGACACGGAAAAATCAGAAGAAAGAAAAGAACTGGAACGGTCCAAATTTACTTTGAGTCGAAACACAGACCTTAATAGTCAGCTTGCTACCTTATTTTCTTTGGGGCTCATTAATAAATCTGCATCGTCGGATATCTTGGGAGCAAGAGTTCGGTGGAGGTGTAAGATCACCTGGCCAACAGTCGTCAGTCTTGCTGAAGATGTGGATTTCCCCTTGGTTGAATATCTATCACATAAAGATAATTAGGACCCATTCTTGAATGTTACTTTATCAACATGGGTGAATGATGTTTCACCGATCCGTCGTACCTCTGCTTTACTTTCAAAGTATCTTTCTTTCCAGTAATGCATCTCATATTCTGAGTAAGGGCCATTGACTTCTTCTGTATCGATCCAACGAAACTCCCAGATTTTGTCGCCATAATTGGGCTCAACCTCGTCGTACAGTCGTTTCTGGCCCTGCAGTCGCTGAAACTCCGATCCTGTTTCTTGTTTATATTTCCTCATCAACTCTTCCTTGGATAACTCATATGTATCTAGAACAAACTTATTCTTGATCAACAGTTCACATGTATCTGTTATCTTGAGAATGAGATCTTTCTTGGACTGATCTTCTTGAGATAAAACTGATTTCTTTGAGCGTGTGCGCTTAGGTGCCAATCTTGCTAATGCCTCCATGGGTGTCTCGGCTGGTTCCAAGACTTCTATTAGTGTTACTAGTAATGTCTCAGTAGACTCAACTGTTTGAGTCAGTTTCTTGAGTATACGTTGTTTAAGACGGTTTTCTTGGGCAATTCGAGCCTTTTCTACGTCTTCTTTATTGTAATCACCAATCCAGGCGTCTTCTAAGCTGGGCTCGTCTTCCTTATTGGCAATGAAATTTCCATCCTTATCAAATTTACCTTCCTCTGCTTCCTGCTGAAGATCAAATGCCTCGATTTTTGGCTGGTTTGTATCTTCCTCGTCGTCATTGACTACCTTCTCTGTATCAAACCTGCCGATCCCTTCCTGTTTTGCAAACTCTTGCATGTCCAAGTATTCAATACTCAGTTTGCGTTTGGGAGGTATAGGTTCCTTCTCTGTATCACTGGCAAACATATCATAATCGTCGTCGTTCTCATCATCATTAGTACTAGCAGGAGCTTTATTTTCTTTCTGGTAATCTTCAACCGACGAATCGGAATCATAATCCAATTTCAATCGAGTCCTCTTTGTCGTTCTTTCCTGATCACTCATGACTGGGTGAAATATTTCAATTTGGTGGTGCGCCAAATATTTCTCACTAGTCAAAAGATGGAGATCGATGGCGATGAGGTGCTAAACCTCGAGGAAGAGTACTACAGAAAGGGTTTCCAAGAAGGCCAGGACGAGTCAACCAGAGAACAGTACCGTGAAGGAAAAGAATTTGGGTACCAGACGGGATTCCAGCGAGCATTAGTAATAGGATGTATCCAAGGATATCTCCAAGACTGGACAACTCATCGCAGTCGGTACGATGTGGCAAGTTTAGATCTGCATCTCAGCCTGTTGAGACTTTTGTTGTGTGACATTCCCCTTACCAATGGTGATACAGAAGTTGCTGAATTTGAAAAACGAGTTAACAAGGCAAGAAACAAGTTCAGAGTGATAGCAAGCTTAACCAAGGAATCATGGAAGATGCACCTGTTAGATACAATAACTAAGGAAACCGGTGGGGCATTACAAACGAGTGAAAACGTTGAAGAAATGTGGTAAAGGGATTAAAATTTGGGGGGGTATTCTTGTCTCATCTACTATATACTCTCTAAAAATCAAAATCAAAATCAAGAAGCTTGGCCTTCGATCCTAACTTATAGCTTAGTATACCACCAAGAGGACAGTCATTGACTCCGATGATGAGCTGCTCGCCATTCCCGTTCTCGATTGGGGCGAAATTGAGACCTGTACACTTGCCTATGAACTCGATTGACTGGGCGGTTGGCACTGAGTCCTGTGCCTTCATCAAGTCGTTGAGACTGATTATGCCTATGTGGTCCAAACTCTCGGCCCACGAAACGTAGTCTCCACCATGGCTGAACTTACAGTTTCGCACCGGTCCGCCATGCTTGTCAGGGAAACTAGATCCAAGTGATCCATTCCAGGTATGAATAGATGATTCTGGTTTTCTTCGGTCCCATAGTTTGACACAGGTATCCTGATTCCCGGTCAAGAGGATGTTGGGGTTGCTCGGGCACCAGTCGCAACTGAACCCAAAGTCCTGGTGGCCTGTAAATTTGGTTCCTTCAAAGGAATGCGTTCGTTTATCGATAATAAATGAGTTCAAGTCGTCACCTGTGACAAACAACTCGTTGAAGTTTGTAGGGTTCATAGTGGCACAGTTGATGGCAAACGGAAGTTCAACCAAGTGACGAACTGCTTTCGTTTCCATATCTATAATACGAAACGAGCGATCGTTGGAAGAAATAAGAAGCTCGTCGTTCTGTTCGTTAATAACAATGTGGTTAGTGATTCCGTCACTATTTCCTGTCAAGTGACACTCCTCGGTCCAGCTGGGAGTCTGTGGCGAGTCGCTCACGTTGGTTAATAAATATCCACCTTCAAAAGTCCCGCATGCCAACCATTTATTAGTACATGCCAATGTTGAAACGCGGTTGTTGGAATTTCGGTGTAGTTTTCGTGAATCAATAAGACAATCCAACTTCATCGATTCTGCTCGTGTACAGATATCGTTATCGGGCATGAGTCTGTTGATCTTGAAATAGGTGAAAAAGTCATCGTCTGAATCATGTCCAACGAAGGAGTTGCTTTGAACTGTCTGGAGATTGTGATCGTGAAAGAAGCTCAGTTGAAAGAAGATACCGTTGGAGAGATCTGTTCCGCAGCACACCAAGTTTCGTAGTTGGAAGTGAGTGATGTGAAGTTTTATTTTGCTGTAGAAGCGGTGAAATCGGAAAAAGTCCGTTGTAGCTTGCAAGTTTCGGATTGAAAGTGTCTAATGTTAGTATTGATATTTTAGTGGCATAAAGTGGAAACTTACCTTCAATGCCTTTCCTCTAGAACCAGTAACATTGTGAAACCAGCTGTTACTGCCGACTCGAAGTCTGTCGGCGTAGAACTTGGCTTTTAGATCTGGGGGCCATTTCACGCCCTGGCAGTCTGTCTCATTCAAGTCATTTATGGCAAACGGTAGGTTCTCTTCTCGCTGTTTGAGGGAATTTAGTATATTTAGGATATCTGCTTTGGTTAAAAGAGAGTTTTCATCGTACAACAAGTTGTACAAGAAGTTGAGCGATTCAGATTGGTTTAGCTCGTACTCATGATATGACTGTGATTGGATCCTGGAATCCAGGATTGTGGCGTCGTTTTGGTAGGCACCATCGCGAATGGTGCTGGTGGTTATATTAACTTGCTCCTGCGTAAGTTGGACAGCCATGAGCACGATACTGTGTGGGATGTGATGTTTATACTCAATAACTTCACGGTATTGGTGGGGTTAAAACAAATAAAAAGGCAGAAATGATATTTTAGTAGTCTGGAGTTAGTGGTTACAAAAGGTCAACAGGTGAATTTTAAAATTGTATTTTGCGATCGAGTCACATTAGGCCTAATTAGGATGAGATCATGGCCTCGACTTTTCAGACACCAAAGGTTCAAATGCGGTCGAATAAAATGCGAGGTCACATGGTTTTCTTCGTGAGAAATGTGACTTGATGGTCTACGTTTATGTGCTGTTATGTTTACAGAGTAACTCGGACGTACCAATGTTATATTGATACATGCACTTGAGAGAATAGTTGTCGTTAGTTGGTGCACAAAGAACACCAAGCTGGAAAAATCCGTTATTCTATAAGTATTACAGGAGGAGAAAAAAACTAACCGCAACAACTTTACAAACTGTTTGTCAAGATAATCACGTATTTTTTCTGTTCATTTCCTCGTATTACGAATTTAACACAGACACTAGCGAGAAACGCTTTTTCATGTATACTGCCTATGGAAGCTTGCGATGTGTCAGTCTGAGTGATGGAATATTCCACTGTAAAAAATATATGTACCAGCGAAGCCCTTTTGTTCTGAAATTTGTGTAGCTGCAAACGCGTCGTATAACAAAGGTTGTTTTATGTTTAAATGTTAGATTTCGTTAATCGACACTTCTTATCTGGTTTAGTCGTAGCATAAACTATGCCAAGAGAATCGGTACCAGAACCGGTGTTGTATTCTTGATTAATATATCCCCAGCAACCGCAGATCATAGTGATTGTGCAGGAATATTATTTCCACCGAAGTCAACGGTGTCAGAACACCAATAACAATACGCACAACATTCATCAGGGTGTGAAGCCTCGGGTAAGTGACACTTTTTACAATATTAATATAACTCGATGCTGAACGATGCCTATGTTTCCGTTCCAAAGGAGATCATGGACTTGTTCGTAAAGGATATTTACCAGCCATTAAAAACACAAAACCAATTCTCCCTGGACGTTTACGGTTTCTTCCGCTATGTCATCGGCAACGGATACCTTGTTTATCTCAATTGGCTCTACAAAAAGAATATATTGTCATACGATATCAAAACCGAGTGGGTCCTATCGTGTGCTGAAGAGACATACTACACCAAGTCGACGTCCGTACACCTGTTCAAAACTCGCTACTCAAAATTCAAACTGTCACTTGACATTGCATTAAAATTTATCAACAAGGTAAAGGCCCTGGACATCCAAGAAGTTCCAAACTTTAATGCCACGGGTTTTCAGGAGCGTCTCTTTGGAGGCTCACAAAATCTCGACAGCACCAAACCTAAAATAATAGAAAGTCTGTCAGACGTCAAACCAAAAAGAGCTGATCGACCGATCAGCAGCTCGAAACCAAAAAGAATAAAACACGAACGCTCAGACAATTTTGGCCGTGGTGCCATCGTACCTTCTTGTATAACAGCTTCTGACTTACAGGAATATTCTCCAAAAGAAATGAGCTTATTGAAAGTATTTGATAAAGCCCTCGTTGCAGCCTCATTTCCATACTACCAACTCATCCACCATATGAAACAGTATGTGAAGGTATGTGCACGCAATGGGCACGAAGATTTCTTGATGAACAATGATAGCTTGCGAGAATTTTACCAGGAGGTTGTTGACAGAAGCCGTGGTTTACTTTCTGATGCGGAGATTGATGAAATCAATCAAGCCATGTTAGAAATCTATAAGCTCTGTTCAAATGATTTGCAGGATAACCCCAATACCAATATCTTGTTGATTCTTTTGAATAATTATTCATCCAAGACTCCATCCACCAATAACTCGAACGCCAACTCCAGACTCCACAGGTCTAATTCTGTAGCCCAACCCTACTCCAACTCCAACTCCAACTCCAACTCCAACTCCAACTCCAACTCCAACTCCAACTCCAACTCCAACTCCAACTCCAACTCCAACTCCAACTCCAACTCCAACTCCAACTCCAACCCCAACTCCAACTCCAACCCCAACTCCAACTCCAACTCCAACTCCAACTCCAATCCCAACTCCAACGATAATACCTATCAAACCGTCGAAGTCCCTCCCCACAATAATACTAATAATAATAACATTACACACACTAATAATACAAATGATATGACTGAGGCTGGTGAGAATGAATTGTTGAAACATATGACCAACCTTGAAGAAAAGTACAATCAAAAAATAGACGAATTGTTCAAGACCCTAGAGTTGAAGATAGCAAATGTTTCAAATGTGTCGATATCTAGCCTGGACGACAGAGGTTCAACGCAATTAGATTCCACGTTTATTGAACCTGATCGGTTAGGATATATGAATGAAAGTAGTTCCATCGAGGGCCTTTTGGCCGAGTATAAGAATGGGTACGAGTTACTGGAAAGAATTGATCGAAACCAGTTACTGAAGTTACACACCATCTTAAAGGTGTATGTTGACGCGAGTCACGATATTTATAAAATCTCAGCATACTGTGACGACTATCGGTATGCGAAAGTAATGCCGCTCCATTTATTCTTTAGAAAACTAAATGCTACCGAAGAGGTATTAAGATTGAAATTGGACCGATACATCAAGAGACGGAAGAAGTATGAATTGACACATTAGTTCAGGTGTCAAAAGGATCACACGACACTTGGAATACTTGAGTTTGATTATATTTGCTCATATTATTTGCTCATATTACTAAAATGGGCTTATCTCGGGCCACCATGAAGTCGCTTGTACCAACGGAAAAAAATAAACTTGTATGTGTATAATTATAAAGTCCCTTACTAGAGTAAATCTAGAGTATGTAAGAAAAAAATTTGGAGTTCAGTGACAGCATCGTGTGTTAAATTAAGGCATATTCCCCTGAACATGTAAGATTCTCTATCACACGTCACGGATTGGTTGAAGGCATATTTTTTTTCTGTGGAGAACACATACAAAATTATTTTTGAGCTTCGTAAATGTATTATAGTGGTTATATAGTGGTTATGGAGAAAGTATAAAATGCTCAAATAGATGATGAATAACTGGTAACACAAGATGTCAGTGGTAATGCCAAGCGTATACGGTCGCTTTGTGACCTTCAAAGATGTTCGACAGACTAAGATTCCAAATTATAACAAATGTTCCAGTATAGAGACTCAGTTGTTGCAAAAGTTTGACCGCGAAGTGATGACTAACGAATCAGCAATTGGTACTCTTAAGAATGTGACACCGGATACACAGGAAAAGTATCTTTACCAGATCAGAAGGTATATACGGCATTGTGCCAACCGGGGAATGAACAATTTCTATGTTACAAAGGAATTGACAGTTGAACTAATTCGCCAAGAAGGTGAAACGCGTGAATGTATCAGTGCCAATACGATCAAAAGTATAAAGTCTCCCCTCAACAAGTTATACGCCATGAACCGTGCGGTTTATGGTGAGCATCAAATTTATGAACCGCTCAAGGATTTGGTGGAGGATATTTTGGGCAATAGTGGCTCAATTAATATTGTTGACGGAACAAGAAAGCTGTACTCATCGCAAGAACAGTTCGTGATGCAGAAATTCGAAGACGAGGTCTTAAATTCAAGCAAGGCAAAGTGTATTCTTCAAGGATTGGCAGATAGTACCCTTAAGGCATATTGTGTGGACATCAAGAGATTTGTTCGGTTCTGTGGCAGGCTTCAGAGAGACAGCTTCTTTCTTGATGAAACCATTCTTCAGGAATTCCTATCTTGGGAACACAAAACAAGCTGCAACTTCATAAACAAGTTCAAAAGTCTCCGTCGCAGTCTCTTGAAAATGCACCAGCTTAACGAGTTGGTGTATGGCTCACAAGTGCCGGAGTCTGAGATTTTGGAGTGTCTCAATAGATTTTTGGAGCTGGTGCAAAAATTGCCTAAAAGTAGCTGCATTTCTAGGAAAAGAGGGATGCTGGTGCTGCTGCCTATAGGTATCACCAAAGTATATCCGCACTCCTCCATCTTCAATGATTTGTCCAGTAGTGCAAAAAAGTTGTACTATATGGAGATCAAAAAGTATGTATCCTTTTGTGAGCAACAGGGTCTCGGTGTCTCGGTACTGGGTAACATAATCTGTCAATATCTTGAACAAGAGGTACTCCGCCGATATCCCGATATTCTGCGGGATAAGTTGTATGAAGTGGTGTGTCGTATATGCAAGTTGCATGAATTGTCCCGGGACCCATCGGAATCTATTCCTGAGATGGAAAAGGTGACAGAGTTAGTTTTGCGGCAATCTGCCACTGAGGTAACGGTCAAGAGATGTTCCAAGGTTCATAACATTCACCTTCCGCAATTTGCAGTCATGGGAAATATTGCGACTGTTTCCGAGCTAATAAAAGTGTCGAACAATGTTGAAGAGAAGCAACAGAAATGGGATCTCCATTGGATCAAGGATGATGTTATACTCAAGCGCTATACCCAACGAAAATGTATTCTTTGTTTGATTGAAGAACTAATTGCCGAAAACACGCTTTACAATATGGAGAAACTTGCGAAATTGTTCGATGCTTTTATGATGCGAGAGAAACTAACATTGGAAATGCTTGCTACGCGCGTGGAGGAGTATCCCACACATTCAAAACACCAACTTCTCAGATTCATAAATAGACAGAATATTAGTGTTGGCTAATTCGAAAAAGTTCTAGCAAAAGAGCCGCACCTTCAGCAAAAGGGCCGCACCTTCAGCAAAAGGGCCGCACCTTCAGCAAAAGAACCGCTGCTGCAGCAAAAGTGTCGCACAATTATCGCAAAAGTATCGCAGCCAAAAAATCACATTTGAGCGTTTTATGCGAAATTGTGGCACAAGTTCCGCATCGGGAAAATCGAATATTTAAGGTGCCGGATTTCCTACTCATCACCGATTAGTTATCACTACTCGTCTCTCAATCGTTTATTTCATACAAAATGTCCCACAAATACCACTTTGATGTTACCATGTCTTGTTCCGGCTGCTCCAATGCTGTCAACAGAGTTCTCACCAAGTTAGAAGGTGTTTCTGCTGTTGATATCTCCCTCGAAAATCAAACCGTCGATGTCACCACCGCTGAATCGCTTGACTACGATACTGTCTACCAAACCATTGCCAAAACTGGTAAGAAGGTCAATGGAGGAAAAGTTATTGAATAATTTAATGAATAAATGATACTTTTAATGCTATGTAACCTCCCTGAATTCCCGGATCTGCTCAATGGTATTGGAACGCTGATCACTCTCAATAAACACACTTTTGATCACCGAGATTAATTCAGCAGTTTCAATATCAAATAACTCACCCTCGTAAAACTTGTCCATTATATCCTTCAAGTGACTCGATATCAAGATTTTAAAATTGGCCAACTTGTTGTATGATTTGATCGAGTCTTTCTTCAAGTCGGCCTGGACCAGAAAAGAAACAGTCACATTATTTAATGAATCAATGATTTCGGCTATCTTTTTGGATTGATACTCTGTGATCATCAGAAGACTCAAGATTGACTCGATAAGCCAAGCATTCAAAAATTCAATAGACTTGGCAACGGTATCTTGAAACTTGACCAAGTTAGTAGCCCTCAACTCTGTATCCTGAAAGAGTCTATTAAACCACTTGTATATCAAACTGATCTGATTCAAGTTATAGTCATCCAACACAAAGAAATCATCGTCAGGTGTTCTTAACTGATCTTCATCATTAAGTTTTAATGATGATACAAGAATCTTGAGTTCTTCATATTGTCTTACCATAACTTGGTTCCAGAATGCAGTTGATGCCCTGGCAAAATCATCTATTTTAAGCCTCTCGGTTAAATATTCAAAATCATTGGCCATCAAATAAGAATACGATAATGAAGGATATGCCGTTGATGCCAATGCAATAATCATACTAACCAACGGTGATACATCCTTTGACTCTTCTTCGTTGAATTTTGTAATAATCGACACCAATTTTGAGGGCAACTTGGATATTCTTACAGTTAAGCCATCTTTTTTAGTGGTGCTAACCTCCTTCTTTCCTTCATCATCGTCCCAGTTATCATTCCAATCATTGTCCCAGCCATCCTCGTCTTCGTCTTCATTGTCTTCATTAGTTTTGGCTTCCTCTAGCTCACCCTCTTCTTTGATTGCTCCTGATTCAAAAATACTTCTAATATTATCCATGTAACTATCGACTATCCAATCCAGGTACAAGTTATTCAAACTATCTGTGATTGAATTCGTATTTGTGTCAAACCCATTCAAGATATTCCAGTTAGTCAACTTCGACATGTCAACTAAATTTTTTAATGACTTGATCTGCAGCTCGTCGTGAATTATGACTTGTATGTTTGCCGAAATCTTATCCACTAGCAACAGCGATACTTTGGAGTTGAGATATTGTTTGATCGTACTCATACCCAAGTAATTGATAAATTCAATCAAATTATAAGTAGATTTCAAGAAATCTGGGTTAGATGATGGAATAGACTTCAATTCAACAGAGTCGAAATCTAACAATTTGTTGTCATCAAGCACTAAATCGACGTTTCCCATGGCAGATACAATTAACTTATCCCATTTCAACCGCAAGGATTTGTAGTACTTTAGGCTGATGGAGTTATTTTTTAGCAATTCGTTAAATTGATTCAATACACCAATATTGGCAATGGTGTATTCATTTGGAATTAATAGATTCAAGTAGTCTTCCAATTGACCAAGAAAAACTTCGTGCTGCTGTTCCACCGTTTTTGTAATGTGTGAGTAGATTAATGCATATGAACTGGCAGGGTTCTGTTCGAATGATTTAAACAACGTTAATAATTGTTGGTAGTCGAGAAGGTCAGTGATGGTTTTCTTTTTACTCAACAACAGTTTTACCTCTTGAAGACGAGTGTTTATCTGTGCAAGCTTCTGCAACTCTGCAATATCGTTGAGAATTACTTCTTTGCGACTGTTCAATTGTGATAAGCTGAGTGACAGCAAACCATCTTCAACGTTGGTGGTTGGTTGGGTATATTTCTGCACCAAAATCGGCTCCCGTAACAACGATTCTTTGGATAAGTCAGATATCGAGTGTTGCGTTTCCAGTTCTAGAGTTTCAGCTTGTTGCTGGCACTTCTCTAAGAGTAGTTCGAGTGTCATTTATGACCTGGCGTTGTGTAAACTAAAGATTTTGATCCCAAAATAAAAACGTAGTGCAGGATTCTCACCAGTAGATTAAATTATATTAGTATTATTGATACACATTAAATAAGATCCTCTGTTATGTCATCATCAATGTATTCGTCATCCTTGTTCATTCTGTAGATTGTCATCGACATACTGGCAAAATTCAATAAGCTCATAAACCAGTCAGGAACCGGCACTCCGTACAATTCGATAAGATTGAACGTCATGTCCAAAAAGTTACCAATCAATTCCAAGTACAACATCATCTTATCAAAACGCAAATCCTTGAGCACTTTTTGGTACTTTTTGTTTATATCTTCACTTACTACTGTGGAAGCTTTATTATGGCTTAAAATGTCAAGCTCGACTTCAACTTTCTTCTCCTTTCTCATCACATTGAGAAGCTGAGATATCGTCTTTCTTATCAAGAATACAAGGATCAACACCCAAAGCTTATTTGTCTGCTTGAGAAGTCTTAATAACGTCTTAGGAAACATGGGGAACTTGGAAAATAAGTGTAGGTTGTCGAGGATATTGGCTGTTGTTTCTAAGAATTCTATGGCAACAGCCTCGGCTCGTTTAAAGGAAAACTTCTTGTATGCACTTGGTTTATGTGGTTTTGCTCTGAGCGGCTTGTTTTGCACTTCTTTGGGAACGCTTTTCTCTATGCTGTATTTGCTATAAAACGGCGAGAATTTAGGCTTGGGTGGTGGTGGGAGTTTATTGAACTTTTTGTAGGTTGGGTGGGGAAGTCGACTATCGTTTAGATACTTCCTTAAACTGTTTAACTTTTCGTCAGTAACTGAACTATTGCCTCTTTGCTGTTCCTTCTCAACTAGTTGTATCAAATTCTCAATCACTTCCTGTTTATTACTTGCCGGAGGAAGCGTTGTAACCATCCTTGATGTTTCAATCAAATGGTTATTTCCACTTTGAGATAGAAGATTCTCCTCGGCTCGGTACTTCGCATTACACAAAACCAAAGTGTACTACCCGACCATTGAATTAACAATCACGAAAATTGATGTATTCTTGATTTGATATGTTTGCAATGATGTGACTTGCTAATTAGCATTATACTCTGGTCGTCAAGGAAGATGCCTTGGTTTTCTGCTGCTAAATTGTGAAACTATTCGATACTAGCCATTTCATGTGGATGCGAAAAATTATTTACAGCATATAATTGGCAAAATACATCACTAAAGGCCTTTTATGATACTTACTTAATAAGCCCAACCTTTCTGCTGAAGCAGGACAGTTTTATCTGTGATGAAACTTATTTGGTTAAATCATAGTAACAAAAGCTTTTGTTTTTGTGTAATGCTAATAATGCAACTTTTTATCAAAAATCTACAATAATGACTGTTGAACAACTTATCAATTACAAACAGTATTACAAAAATAGATTAATTGTACAATAAGGAATAAGGTATAATACAGAGACGGGAACGATGAACATAAGTCGTTACCGGGTAAAATCATCAATTAGGGGGTATCAAGTAGCCCTACATTTAAGAATCAAGGACGCTAGTATTTTAACAAGATCTTCGTTTGCTGAGCGTTCAAGGAGAGCCTTTGTCTTTTCGTCCGAAACACCATCGATGTTAACAACTTTCAAATGGTGATCAAAGGTTATGACCATTGGTTGATTTTCAGAATTAACCGTCAACTCAAAACCACGTTTATGCAGCGGTTTTAAGGTCAAATAATTAATATCAAGATACTTTGCTATCATTTGGTTCATTTCTATGCACCACTTGGCGTACTTTTGTTTGGGATCCGAATAATCATCGTCTACATCGGCATTATGGGAGTTGTCGCCTCTCTCGGCAACTTGCTTTAACTCTTGTAGCTTGTTCGTCGATTCCTCCAAGAGCTGCTGCTGATCCAAGTGGGTTTGTTGTACTTGTTCGATCTTTTTTGATATTTGATCCAATAAATGTAATTTATTTGTGATTTCACCGTTTATGTTTGTCACAACATCTTCGAAGTTGGCCTCATCATCGACATCACTATCTACCAAACTGGCGATAAGTTGTCTGTTTTGAGTATTCTCTTCTTCTTCATCCAAAATGTCATTGATTTCCTTTTCGAGATCATTTATCTCACCAAGAAGAAAGTTTGTCTGGTCTAGCCTGGCTCTGGTTTTGTCATATAACTCAATATTATCCAGTACCAACAAATCCAACAGTTCGATTTGACTTTTCATTTCACTTTTAAGTTGTTTAAACTTTTCTTTCTTCTCTGTGGTCTCCGCTTCAATTGCTTGTAAATCATCATTTCCAAGGTCTTCAGACGATATTTCTGATATCTTTCGGAGAAACTTATCTCGGGTTTCTTGTTCTAAATAGATAAACTTTAGTTTGGAGAATAGTTGTTTTTGGTAACTGAATTCCTCATGGATATGACGTGGATTTTCTAGTTTAACATTGGACTCAGCAAACTCCTGCTCTGCAGTTGTAAACGAATACTCTAGATGTATTAGTGAGAGTAATCGTTTCAAATCAGCGCTCATAGTAAGAGAAGGTATATTTGTTTTGAATCGCGATAAACTTTTTTTTCCTTTACTAGTGCACTCAATACGTTTACTATTGTCATATTACAAATGTGTCTCTTAATAATTATACAATCACTATTGGTCTCTAGGCTGAATCAAACAACTTAACTTCCAAGCCCGATCCTCCTCAGAACGGTTCAATTGGTTGATCTTCCAAAGCTCTAAAAGAACAAGTTCTTGTAAGGATGGAACAGATATAATTGTGTAGTCATCTTCAAGGTTCTTGGGTCCGGATAAGAAAAGCAAACTGGTTCTCTTCATTTCCTTTTGGCGCGTTTGGGTATATGGAATCTGTAAGCTTTCAATGTCGGCAATAATCCGCGTCAACTTCAAGTGTTTATCAATATTGATTAACTTCTGGTTTAAGAACGTGTTAGCCTTCCTGAAATTAGAGTTCCCTTCCGTCACAAATGTCAAATCCTGCAAGAATAAGGAGAAATAAGGAACAATTGGTATACCAGAGTCGTTCGATACCAAGAAGTTTCTCAACTTTGAACGATAAACACTGTAGTTTTTGTCAGGATGAACTATGCTTGATAAATATTCGTACAACTCGCTGTATTTTTCAGATAAATCACCCCAAACCTTATCCAAACGAGTTACCAAGTGAGATTGTAAAGCAGTGATGATTGCGGCTAACGAGTTGAAGTTTCTCAAGTATAAGCACGAAATGGCAACCTTCAACCAAGTCTTTACCATGTTAACTCTCATCTTTTGATTAATATTGGGCTGTAATACTGTTTCCAAAACGTAACCTGACAAACAGTTTGTGAACAACAAAGACTGCCTGATATTAGGAGCCAAATTTAAATGAGCTCGTTTTGCACTAAAGTTCTCATTTAATAACTCTTCAGGTTTGATAGCACAGAAGATCTGTGACTCAATTAATGTTAACTGTTTCGCTATTTCGAGCCCGTTAAAATCAAGCAAGTTAGGACGGTAATTTGATAAGACCCAGCTTTGGTCACAAATAGCATACCAGCTGGGTAAAATGGACGAAAGCTCTAATGGAATATATCCCTTGGCATCGATGTATTTCTGGTCACACCAACTGTTACCCAAAATGGCTCTGTATGTCAAAATAACCTTTTCAATGGTTTGGGCTTGATGTTTTGTTAACAACGAACTCGACGATGAGGTTTGATTTCCAACACCCAAAGGCATTGGCAAGGTAATAGACTTCATACTACTCGTAACAGTAGACGAATTTGTGTTGATTTTAGCCAACTCGTATCCATCGACAACTGAATAACGTGACGTCAAACCCGTATCTGTACTCATGAGCGTATTTTTCTTAATGCTTCTTGGAATGGTGATCTTTCTCGTTATTAATTGTTTGTAACTTGAGCTGACATTGCTCTTGGCCTGGTTCTCAATAAGTGGCTTAGTCGACAATTTTGCAGCCACTTCGATTAACTTCATTGCATCATAAGGCAAATAAAGAGAAACACCTTCGTTGAAAAAATTGATCAAGGTCGTTAATAAACTGTAATCCTGTTGTTGGTTCCAGTAAGATTCCATCCAAATTTGGAACATTTTCACAATCAAACGTCTTCTGTTTTTCAACTTAATCTCTGCAGTAACATCTCCCTTGGGTTGATTTGCAAGTGACTTATTCGAAACATCAAATCTGTTTATAAGCTCTTCTATTAAATCGATTCCGTTAGCAAATCCCTTAAAACAGATGAAAAATGTTGAAACAAAAAAGTATTCAGGAGGCGAAGTTTCGTTTGTGAGTGTGAACACCAAACCCTTGAATGAGGCTCCTAACAAGTTTCCATTACTATCAACAAGTAACTCATCCTTCATATCACCACTCGGAGTGCTCTGGCCATCGATGGCCGTAGTGAAGGGTTCAAATTCGACATTTGAAATGGAAAATGGAGAGTTTCCATCTATTTCTCCCAATAATACATCATGCATCATCGTAGCACCACCAGTAGTCAAACCCAAGTTGCCAGTTTGGCCTGATCTCATTATGGAATACCGGTTTGATTTCAGACGGTTGTCAGGTTTCAAGGCAGACAAGTCTTTATGCTTGAGAGAGACCTTTGCTATACCCAAGGTACTTCTCTTTATGAAGTCCTCTGGGTCTATCCTCATTCTAGAGTAGTCAGGATAAGATCTTTCTGAGTTCAACGTAAAATCGCCCGTAATTTCAAGTAATTTTCGAATAGATGAAATAGTCGCGCCAAGTGATTTTATCATTTTCGCAGCAATTTGGATTAAATCTCCACCTTCCTGAGTATAGTAATAGTCTTGCGGAATGCCATTTAGGTTGGGCGAAGGATAGGAATTAGGATTCTTTTTTTCTTCTGAGGATTCATTGTAAGTTCTCACTACCAAATTCTTAACCCCTGAAACAAGGTCGCTCACTAAAGAGAGCAAAACATCTAAAGATCCATCCAAATCCCCAGGTTTTTCTGAAGAAAAGTCGGATCCCGTTCTAGAAATAAATAAAAGTTCGCGAAGCAACAAAATAATTTGATGAGTTAATGATTCCAATATGTCACATCCAACTGGATTATGTTCAATCAAGTCCAACCTCCCGATTATTAAACCCAAATAAGAATACAAGAGACCATTGATTTCCGTAATTCTTTGCTTAGCCAAGGGTGGTTTGGCTAAAAGTGGATAGTTATTCATATCGCTCTGCAATTTCTTCTCGTTCTCTCTCTTGATGATCTCCTTACTTTCAGTGGACCAAACTTGCAAGAAAGCAACCGCTTTCCTTGAAACTTGATATATCATCAATGTCAAGATTTCAATCTTGTTGAAGTTGGACGTCCCCTTGTATTCGTTAGCTTTAACCATTAAGTTGTACCAATCGGCCAACAACGATTTACGGGTCTTTCTCACGATAGGCCTCTTGGTAACAATCTCATTGGAACGAGATAAACAATCAGTTTGTTGTAACAATAATCTGACCCCATCCCTGATGGAATTAATCACACGAATTGAAAAGGTGTACTTATCACGACGCGTTTTGTGACTTAAAGGGTTCATAAGGAACTTCCCACAAGCATGAAACAACGGAATAAGATAGTGACTATTGGGGATCTTACCTTCACTTTCCAACTCATCTTCCTCATAACTGTCATTCACAGGGTCATCGTCATCAGTTACAGCAATTGCAAAATAGTTCATGGGAATCCAGCCTCTCTGCAAGGAATCAATAAGAGTAACCTCACCCCATCCAGAAACATCAATCGTGTGTACAAATGCTAAGTCATCTTTTTCAAAAGATAAACAAATAGATGCATCTGCTTCAGACTGCAAGGAAGAAGCCCCGAAGGGATGCAACGCACGAATGAACAATGACGATAAGTCCTCCTCATCTAACATGTCTGAACTTGTTGAATCCCGTGCTGCCTTTATTGGGGAAGAAGTCTCCAGAAGAGCATCGCTTGTGACCTTGATGGGCGACGAGGTCTCAACAATAGATTTATTATAAGTCTCATCAAAAGTAGAATCAGCCGACTGGTTTCTTGGGTCAAGTGAGGATTCTGTAACGGAGATATTCAAACCGTTAGGATACTTTTGAGAGAAGTTCATTTTACCAGAAATAAACATATCATTCTTTTCCTTTTCACTGATGTCTCTAGAAGGCGATAACTGCTCAAATTTGTTAACCAAATCTCTTCTGATGGGTACATCGTCGGAGAATTTGTTCTTTGTTGGAGAGAGTCTTGATCCTTTCATTTGGTATGAATTACTTCCTTCAGAAGCTAACGAGTAGGAACTGGCTTTGAAACTTGTATGGAATACTCCAGGAGGATGGGAAGTGGAATCCTCACCAGTCAGTTGACTGCTGCGACTTATTACGCTTGAACGGTTGCTAACTGTGCTGACAACGGAGCTTGTATCTGGATGTAATACTGACGTTTCTGCTTCATTTATGTTCTGTCTCGATTGGGCTCTTGAATCATATTCGTCTTCATCATCGGCATCAAGCTTCTCGTGGATCTTTTTATAATATAAACTGGTCCTTGGCGTTTTACTTGATGATGAGTTTGATTTATTATTGGCATCGTTGTTCACCTTTTCAACGTTATGCTGGAAAGACGTTAAGAACAGGTAGGAGTCACCTGATGCTCGAGAATGTTGCAAAGTGGCAGAGAGTCTTCGAAATTTGGACGAGAGTTCCTGTTGTGGTAATTGGGGAGAGTGACCTTGGTTATTTGTCGGAGATGTTTCAGGAACGAGGCTATTGTTACTAGGAACGGCAAGATTGTGACTCACCTTATTGTCAAACACCTTACCGTTTTTGACGATTGGAGTTGTGTCATCAAGTTCGTCAGCACCGTAAGTTGCATGTGAATCCAACTTCGGTGTTTTATCAGCATCGAATGGATTGTTTGCATGGTGTTGTTGGCCCGAGTATGTGTATTCCTCGAGGCTTTCTGTTGAAGTATTTCTTAAGAGGGATTGATTGATGGACGAGAAGCTGTGAGGTTCAAACTGGTCTCGGCTGCCTGCAGTTCGGAAGGAATCAAATGTTTGAGCAGATGATTCAGCGGTTAGCCGGCTATTGTGAGTGGAGGCATCAAAACTATGATAGGTTGATTGACTGGGGTTGTGTGAATGGTAACCTCTTGGTTCTTCTTCTTCGTCTATCCCCTCCATCACTTCTTGCGACAGAGTGTTTCTGTTGAACCCAAACTCGGATTCAAGAGGGGAGTACAAGCTAGAAGATGTACTGAAATGCGACGCATTTGCTGCTGGGGCTTGATACATTGTGATTCAGTACCTGTTTGTAGTAATAATTGGCTGCTCGCGTTATTGTTTTGTCGCTTGTATTCTGAATTAGGTTTTATTGATGACTCTCTTAGAAATACCGGTTAGGTGTCGTCTTGGGATAAATTGAATCAGCAAAACTGCAGTTGCAGAAAAATAAAAAAAAAGTAAAATCTCATAACGCGTCAAGGGCGCGTTCCCTTATGAAACCCAGTTACATCCTCACAACAGTACCTGATTTGAAGCAAAGTTTGAAACAAGGTGGCAAGGCGAAGGTCGTGGTGACGTTGTACACCGTGTTCCTACTTTCTTAAATTGACTTATTTGTGATTCTCGTAGCTTGTACACGAGATAGATAACCGACACCAGTTCCCAAAGTAGATATGTGTCTTGACGCTAGCTGGCTGCGAACAAGCAGACAAAAAGAAAATAATCTAAAAAAAAATAGTGAAGGATGCGAGGTTCGAACTCGCGCGGACGTTCGTCCAGCAGATCTTAAGTCTGCCGCCTTAGACCACTCGGCCAACCCTCCATTACGTACCGGAAGATGCCACAAGAATATATTCATCATACTCAAAAAGATAGTGCTTCATAATTAAGAACTATGTTTATTGTCCTCTGTCTTGACAACCTTGGCTTGTTTTTAGCAAGTATTTTTAGCTACACGCATGTACACATGTTGTATCTGCAAACGTGTGGGAAATTCTTATATCCCCTGTTGCACTTTTCAGAGAAAATTGATAAGTCCAGCACTTAATGATTTAATTACATGGATGCTGTTCAAGACAATATTTTGTTACAATTCCATTTAGGTTTTATCCAACTGCATTGTAAAAGGATTTTATCCTAATCAAGACACATCCTATTCTTCGAAACGAGAAAAATCACACCCCTCATTTGCACGAGAATTTTTAGCTGGTGCGTATACGTCGCTATCAGTGAAGTGACACACAGATCTGCATACATGACGTGCATTATCTATACACAGTACTTGGTCGTACCAAAAAAAAGGGTTGTTACAACCCCTCCTTTTACTCTAGGATATCAGACGTACTGCTTGTTTCTAACTCTGGCTGTATAACAATACTGACCATGATGGGTGCAAGTGCAAAGTATAAACATGCTAGCACAAGTTCAGGCAATAAGAAGGACCAGGAAGATAATTCTCGATTAGCTTTTAACCATTGCCGCCAAACCACTTATCTAGAAAACACATCACCGCCCCAAATGGAGTCCCAGGAAATGATTTCACAACAAGCTTTTGAATCATCCTTAAAGAAGCTTTTAAACTCCCATCTGTCAATTTACAATGCGTTAAATAACCCCGACTTGGACGTGTCGATGACAATCACCCCGCCACGATTCACTCCCGAATTAATGGAACCCAGCGCCACTTTTTCTGCCTGGCAGTCGATAAGCACTGATTCCATATTCCAGCCTCTAAAAAAGCAGACAGTGACTCCCATCGCCAAAACAACCTCGATCCTTTCGATGTCAACTGACGATGAAGTTGTCAAGGACTCCACAATTATCATCCCATCTCCGAAACCTACAGATGTCATGGTCTTTGAAACGGATGAAGAAGGTGATCCTGATGATCACCAGGAGATTCTTAATCCCAGCTCTTTTATTATGCCAAGATTATCGGTTTCAGACAATATTCTTCACAATGAAGGCCCACTAAAAATCATGATCTTAACCTCCCATAATTCATACAAATTCGATACGAACCAACTAATTGAGAACATAGAGGCTGACTTACAGGGCTGCCCTATTGTTATTCAACATATCACATTGCTGTTGAAACCACAACTTAGTGACTCGCACGAATTTGATGAAGTTATGATTAAGAATTCCGATTTGATTTTTATAGTCAATGATGGCTCTTCATTATTTGTGGATTATTTGAACGACATCTTTACTACGGCTCATGAAGATGATGTTCCTAAATTGACAATTATCAATATTATGACAGTCAACTATTTTATTAATTTACTCGACTTGATTAATAATTTGGACCCATACCAAATTTGGAAAGCATCTTCGCTAAAGGAAGAGAAGTTGGTCGACAGGTTCAAGACTTTTATTGAAATAGAGTTGGTTCAGCAAGATAAATGTACACAGCTTACGAAAAAGAACAAGAATTTATCACTTGCTCTCCACAAAAACCTTGATAGATCCAGAACATTATATTCGGCATTTGTTTCTAAAGATAAACCCGACTACAAGAATATCGAAAAACAATTTAAATCAGAGTTGTTGATTGCTAGTACTTACACCGATCCACTTCTGCTTTCTAAAAGTTGTTCTTATTGGAATAAGATCCAGTCTGTTTTGTCTAGAGTGGGACCTGCGGACGGGAATAATGATTTCTCGAGAGTTTGGTTGTTATGCAGCTTTTCATTGGGGATTAGCATGGGTGTGGGTGTTGCAAGCGGGCTTGCATCTATTATCGGTTATTATATGTGTAATTGGTTTCCAGTTACCGACATGACACCTCCACCGGAGGTTCCAAAACCAGAATCGTGGGGGATTAGTGGCAACATTTCAGAAGAGTTGCCTATTATGTTTCAGAGGATGTCTTCTGTTTCCCGTGATTACTTGGATCTGTTAAGAAGTGTCGGTGGAATAGTTATTGAAGGTTTTGAGAAATTGGTTGGGATTTTAATTTGCTACTGTTATTGACTGGCTCTAGGTTGAGCCAATATTCTTTTGTTTCTTTCCTCGTTTAGATAATATAAACTTTATGTACAAGTAATACTGTCTAGCTCACCATAAAGCTGACATTCTGATAGAAGTCCAACATAGGGTTCTCTCCCTTCTTTGTTGTTGTGGCCTCTGTATCCGACCATTGTTCGAGGAACTCGCGATGGGACTCAACACGGGGAACCTTTCCGGTAACTTGCTTGTACAAGTCGCTGGCTACTCCAAAATCAGTAGGGAACATGATATCAAAGTATCCTTGGTATGTCATGTAAGTGCTTACATCAATCATTTTGTCTTGCAACACTGTCTGTACTACAGGCCCGTTGTAGTATCCTTGGATGGATTTGGGTAAATAGTGGAAATCTGAACTGATAAGTGAATGGTTGGGGAACCTGTGCTTTAAGATTTGGAAGAACTGGAGGAGACGAGTAGGGATAAATTCTCCAGGGGTTAAATTGTCTTTGAATGGAAACACAGAGTTCTTCCATCTGAGCTTAGCAGAGGAGTGGTGCAAAGGATGGATTTTGTCCTTGTTGGTTAAGAATGGAACAGTGCTCTTGAACCTATCGTATCTTCCCAGAATCGAGTTGGTGTGTTTCAAGACGGAGTAGTCTCCGTTTTCTCTCAACTGCAACAAGGCGTTAGAATAGTAACTTAATTCAGGAGTGAAGAATTCATAGAAATCACCATTTCCATCGATTAGCACCTGTCCCTCGTATGGCTCACCAGTATCGTTGTCGTATCTGATTAAGTCATGGGCAAAGTTATCAAAGACTTCAAGGGCAATAAAGAAACACGGTTCGTTAACTACCTTGTCCCACTTGAATATAGATTTATTGATGATTTCCAACTTGTTTGAGTCCAATCCCTGCAGCACCAACTTAGACTTGAGAGCGCTCGAAAACTGCTTCTCTGCCAACTGACTGGAAATTTCAATAATCTTGTACTGAGTTCTGGCATAGACATCAGGTTGATTCTCTTTAATGTAGTTCAAGATATTACACATAAGCGTACCATTACCTCCACCCATTTCGTATATGATCAAATCTTCATAGGGGAAACTTCCATTGAGCTTGTAGTTTACCAAAAGGTATCTTGCCAATGCTTCTCCATAATATGGCTGGAAAAGTTCAGTAGGTGTATGCCAAAGTTGCAAGGATCTCTTACTCTTTCTGAATTGACCTGTTGTAACCAACTGGGCTTCGTCTTTTTGGATCTTCTTGGCTCGTTTGGCAAACTTGGATTGTTCCTTCTCAAACATCATATCGTTCACTTGCTGCTTAGTTTGGTTAATCTTAGGATCAAGTTCGTCATACTTAGCATATGCTCTTTGCCAGTTATCCATAAAATCATCTATGTCGTTGATATTGTTGTAATCAAATGGTTTATCTTGATGGAAGATTTCAACTTCTTGCGAGAAGTAACCATAATTTGGATTATACAAGGAATCTTCAATAAAATCAGAAGTCAACATCTTCACTTTCTTAGGACGGTACTTTGATCTTGCTAATGTGCTCGAATTTGTTTGTGGATATTCGTTGAAAACTTCTTGCGGAGACTTAGCATCGAAGGGATAGTTGGTTGAATATCTGTAGATAAACTGGATCAAATTAAAACTATCGTCCTCTCTTCCCTTTTGGAAAGGATGTGGCTTCGATGCATAGTTTATCTCTTCATGGTTGGTTCTAGTCACAAGAGACCTAGACTTTTCGTTTGATGCAGAGACCTTGAATGCAAATGTATCGGGACGAATCGAGTATTCGTGATGGAACGACTCATCCTTTGATCTATTTGCTTTCTGAAGGTCTTTTGAGGCCTCTTTGAAGTTCTTGAAGAGCGTTCGGACGTGCCGTGGTCGAGTCGTAGCTCGAATCGGTTTCAATAACATGATGTTTTTTTCAACTACTCAAAAATACATTTATCAATTGGTTAACCAATTCGTTATTCTAATATAGACAATGTTATCTACTAAAACTACTATTGCTGAATGAAACCTTGAGTTTCTATGCTGACTTGTACTAAGCAATCCTCTTTCATAATTTCATTTATTAATACTCATCTTGTTCTATATTTTACACATCACTAAATTCTTCCATACACTCGACCACTGTCTTAACATTATCGATGACACTGCTAACTGCCACTCTAAGAACACGGTCACTGGCTCCTTGGAAAGCACACACAAAGACATTGTCTTTGGTTGAAAAGTCGACCTGTAATTCATCAGCTTTGAGAATAGGATCAGGGATAAACGTATTCCGTGCAATGTTGGCCTGTTCTGCCGTTTCAAACGGGATATTCAACGTTAACTCATACGGTAAGGCCATTGTCGGTGTTTAGACACCAAGGTTATAGCGTTCTGTGCTGGGAGAAGAGGTGTGAGTTTGAGTTATCGACACGACCTCGCGGCACATCACGTTTCGCGCAATATTGAGACTTTTTATCAGAAAGGCAAATTCACGTACTACAAGAAAATTGACCTACAAACCTCTTAATACAATTCTGTTGAGGACAAATCATTCATTGTTGAAACCTTCTTCAATTAGCATTTTTTTTAATTAATGTGCCACTTTAAGCGTTTAAATTCACCAGCTGTTTCTTCGTATCTTATTTAATTTTGGCCCAATGAAAATGGAACAAATTTTCAACGTTGCCAACAAGTAAATAATTCCATTCTTCCTAAATCTCGCCCTAAAAATTGAATTTATGGTCTAGATACAAAGTCCTTTATGAATTGAGCCCAGATACAAATTTTTTTTGCTAGGATGTAGACAATATCCCGTGAATTAATGGTTGCAAAAAAGTATAAAAAGAGAAATACTTTCAAATACGTTTAAGTTGAGGGTTAGTCATTTATAAATTTGCAATTTGTTAATACAGGTAAATCAATATGGTGAGCTAGATAGTATTGACTATAGGTAATTTTATTCCTAGATAATTCTTAATTAAATAGACAACTTTTGAACACAAGAATTTGACAATTTTGCAATCACCTTAACAGAGTGCAAATATGAATAAAGATCAGCCAACGACACAGGAATTAGCCGGCGGGCACAGTTGAACATAAATATATTTAAGTCAATCTTAATCTAATATAGTCGACTCAATACCCTATAATTTTTATATCTTGACATCATTCCATCCATTAAACATATGTGCTAAGTCAAGATTATTCATAAAGTCGAATGCTGGAGTATTGAAACCACTTGGTACAAGTTCCTCGTCGAACCCAGCTAGCTCAGAGCCAGAATCCGGAATAGTCTGTTTTACTATTGTACGAGGCGACGAATCATGGTCATTTGAGACTAAAAGGTTCAGAATTTGCATCTGTTTGCGATCTCGCAAATATTGCGGCTTGTAGACTTCCTTAACTTTTCCAACACCGTAATCATGCATTGTGTGTCTAAGATCGTCATCTTGTAATGGGCCCCGTTTTGTTTGTGAAATATTGCTAAATAGTTTCTGGAGTTTAAGACAGGTTTGACACCAGCCATCCCCCAATCCCCAGTACTTTTTCCATGATATAAGCCACTCCATATTTTCAAGAGCCAACAATTTGTACTTTTGTTTGAGTACCTCGGCTTGCCATTCTCTTGCACTATCAGCTGTTTCTATTGAATCTCCCATGAAGTGCTTTGAAAGAATATCGGCTGGAAATGCTTGAATATAGAGACTGGTCGCTGCTGTGGTAAATACTTGAAAACCAGTGAAGGGCGCAATAACCATTTTGTTAATTGGCTTTAATATTCGTGGAATCGATGCTAATTCATCAAGATTTTCAAGAAGTACCCGAGTTTCTTGTTCCCACCAGCCATCCGGACATGATTCTGGTGAAACAAAGAAATATTCACGATTTAGAAATATTCGACATAAGTAAACCAAACCATGAAAATATGCAAAGTCTGCAGCTGATCCACCAGCAATGTGCGCTTCAATATTGAATGAATTGAAATTTAGTTGAGGTGGTAAACTTTCTCTAAAAGTTGCTAACTCTTGTGATAATTTATAGTACTCCGAATTAGTTAACCAAGGGGGAGTTCTTTCTAGTTTACCTCCCTTTTCCCCAACCCATTTGGCAATTTTTGCCCACGTTTCAAAAAGAATAATCAAAAATCCGAAGCATGAGGTTTCATTTAATAGATCTCTTTTTTTGGTGTCATAAATGTATTCGTGTGCTTGATTAAAAGTAAGTGATTGCAGCTTATAGTTCCCAAATAGGTAATCCTTTTCTTGTGATGGAAGTTTCACCTTGATGTCACTAAGCCTAATACAGGACGATCGGTGTCTACCGCTCGAATTACACCGGTCCATCATGTATACTGCCCAAATTGCTCTTCTTTTACTCTCCGTGCAGATGAAACGGGTGGATTTATCTAGTTCCATATCGTCTGGCTCAACCAAACCTTCTTCATCGCCCAATCCAAGAACAAGAGCCATTCTTGCAGCAATTCCCACATATAAATAACTTCGTGAAACATTACCTTCCCCCCACTCATGACTACTGAGTATTGTCAAGGCTTGAACACGTTGAATGGTGGGACTATCAAACACCTCTTTCAAAATACTTCGTGCATGCCAGCCAAAATAATTTGACGCGTTTGAAGCAGCGTTATTGGTGTAATTATCGATGGTAGCTGGGATATTTCTTGCTTCAAAATTAGGTTCAAAAATATCAGGGTTTGATTCGTCGAACTTACCGTATATTTTGGGCATTACTGGATGAAGACGAGCACATAGAGCGAGTACCGCAAGAAGAACCACGGGGTCTGGGTATTTGAGTGAGCTGGAAAAGTTGGCTTCAAAATACTTTTTATAATAATCTTCAAAATAAGTGTTTGGATTAAAGTTAGAAGATCTGATAAATGAAAGAAAGGATGGCTTATGGAGAATGGGGAATATTCCCTTGTATTGGTTGTCGAAATAGATTTCACACACCTCAATTATTAAATCCTTATCGGGAAGGATGAGAGAGTGGGAACTTTGAACTGGTGGCGTGCCTTTCTTTATGACGTACTGGCGTTTCTTTGGAGGTGTTATAATATCTTGAACATTTCCTGAGGATATGTAATTTTTAAGGCTTCTCTTCTTCAATTGTGATTTTTTAAGAGTGTATGAACATGGTAAATCAAGTAGAGTACATCGATGACACTTTGTAGTGTCATTATTGTTCATGCATTTGAGTTTGCTATCACGACACAAGTTACATGCCACACTAGCTCTGGTAGGTTTGTCTTGTAACAGCATTGACAATGTTTATTGAGTCATGATGATAGAAGATCGAAACCACAGTTTAATTGCAAAATTCAGACAATCCTCGTGATCTTGACAAATGCTGTGTGTCGGAACAGGTGTGGAGGTTACCATTACAAGAATAGAAAGCATCGGATTTTGCTCAGAACCAACAAATACAAGCTGCCCCGGGTTTTGATATGATTATGGGTCGTTTCCTGATTAATTCCGGGTGAGGAACCCAGGCCTTGGTGGCACAATTTTTTTAGTAGGTGCCGCATCTCCCAAACCAGATCTATTTGCGATAAAAAATGACTAATAATCACCAATGAGTAACGAGCCTCCCAAACAAAAGCCCGACAACAAGAAACCAGGCAGGTCCCGGAAACCAGCAAAGGCCAAGAAGGGTGATTTGACAACTTTACCTAAATTTCTCCAGATCTCGAAGTTAATTAAGAAGTATAGGCCCGTCACCATCAATGGTGTGCCAACCAACACGTTACACGAAGAGGTGAAGAACAAACAAGCTGAAGAACCTGATTACTACAAGCAGTACAAGAATAGCGAGCGTCTTCTGAATCTCCAGAAATATCTACTCGAATGTATTCGTACCCAACCCGAAGGAGCGATCTACATCTCGTTCAAGATGAGACCTACTGATCCCGATTTTCCATTTGATTTAGAGGTGTTGAAAGTCAACTTGACAGTTCCAAGCACATATTTGCATAGTAAGGATGCCATGCCATCGATAGTTGTATTGAACGAAGAGATACCCCGCGGTTTTGCTGCTAATATCGAGTTTGGGTTCAGACGGATTGCGGAAGTTGCATTGAACAACTACAACGACGAAGAGATTGAGTTGGTTGAAGGAACGGGTTTATTGTCGATTTTCTTGACCTTGGATAAGTACTTGGAGCACTTTTTGAAGCAGGAAAAGAGACAAACTGTCAAGTTTGTCAAGACGATAAGGAAAAATACACCAGAACCGAGATCGGAGCCCCCATCGAAGGAGAATGAGCCCAAGCAAGTCGCACCAGTGCAACCTGTGCATGTGCAAGTGTCCAAGAAGGTTCTTGACCATCGGAATCTGCTTATTGACGAAATGAACAATAAGCTCGGAAGTTATCTTCGGTTATTCAAGAAATCTGCCTCTGAAAGTCGTTATAAGTTGCAATTACCCGTTTTGGCCAAGGATGCTCCCCGGATTTGGGTCCAGAACACTACCGTTGACTTGATGATTGCAGTGCCCGCTGCTTATCCACAGGAACCGGTTATGATCAGCATGGTCAACAATTATCACACCAATGCTATTCTCAAGTACCACCGCGACTCGGATGCTAAGCAGTTATTACAGTTGACAAAGGAGTACAAGCAGATTGAGAAGACATTTGTGGGTAACTTAAAGAACTACAAGTTTGAAGACGAAAGTTTGGTAGCAGTGATCAACTGGATTGCCAACAATCTTAAGCTGTTTTTGTTACCAAGAGATGACTTTATCGAGTGGCAAAATACTGACCGGAGCTTTTTGGTAGTGTAGATCAAATATGAAGTAGGTAAAAATGGAAATAAAAGAAAGAAAAAAGCTTCTTGGTGCATATTTCTTGGGCGCGTGGTGTACGTGTGCGAGGCGCAATAAGCGAATCTCAGGTTTCCTTTTATGATTGTTTTTCTCTTTTGGTGGAATAATGGGTTTACCGTGTCCTGTACATAATCTAGAGTTCTATTGGGTTTGCCTGTCTGGGTTTCAGGTGAAAGCACACCCAGTTGAAATTGAAATTGTTGGACGCGATGGAGGGCGAGATACCTATCCCTCGTCTGGCTCTGTTATCTGAGCAGCAGCAGCAGCAGCAGCATCAGCAGCAAGGAATGATTCCTCCAGATGAACAGATCAGTTTTCAATATGCCAACGAGTGCGATTTGGAGATCCACTGCTCACCATTTGGGCTTAGTGGGTTGTATATCAAAATCACCGGCACGAATCTTATGGGTATTGGATCGGCCATGGGACTTATTACAGGCTCAACTAAGGGATTAATACACTACAACGATTCGAACGATTTCATCGATCAGAAATACAAGCTATACGTGACAGTTGACGACGACGGCCTTTTGAGGATCGATTTCACGAAGATCTTCAAATACAAGAGCGAAGGCGTCGACAACAAGAAGCCAGTTGTTTCCAGCGACGACACCAGTCCCAACACGTTCACGTCTGGCAGTTTGAGCAGCGATGTAAACAGCAGTCGGTCACCCAGTTTGAAGGAGGAGGTACTAGGAGAAGACATTCACACAGAGAACGAAGTGCCCACGCTTATCTTCAGAGGAAAGTGTCCTGAGGGACGTCCTGACAAAACAGAACCCTTTATAGGTATCTTTTCCTTTGAGACAGAAGATTAGACTACTTCAAATATACCCTGTATTATTATTATTTTTTTTTTTAAATTATTATTATGATCATTTTGATCATGATGACTATGATTATAATTTTCGACTAACATTTTTTTGTGTGAGGGCTCTGGTTCGCTGGCCGCTTTGTCTTTGTCGATGTGGGGACGGTGGAAACCAAGCCTGAGGGTCTTATGCACTTTTAGCCTTCTCTACAGGGCAACTAAAGAGTGGAGCGGCAACTCACGCGCGCTCGCCAGAAAAAAAAGTCATGAAAAGTACGTGATCCTCGGTATCTAGTGTCCTCGGTAAGTGACATTTGCGGAGACCCGACGGATGTGCAGGCTAAGTATTTTTTTCTCCAGAATTATTGCCTGTCGCCTGTGATTTTATGGGGAAATATAAAAGGCAATCGTTTCCTTAATCGGACCTCTTACCCCATAACTTTTTTTAAGAAGAATATAATAACACAAGATGGAAAGATTGAACCAATTATCAGGTCACTTGAGCCCTTCCTCTAAGCAAGCCCTTCTCCAAAAGAACCCAGACGATGTGGTCATTGTTGCCGCTTACAGAACTGCCTTGACCAAGGGTGGTAGAGGTAGCTTCAAGGACGTTGGTTCCGACTACCTTTTAACTAAATTCTTGCAAGCTTTCCTTGAAAAGACTAAGGTTGATGCTAGCTTGATTGAAGATGTTGCCATCGGTAATGTCTTGAACAAGGCTGCTGGTGCTTCCGAACACAGAGGTGCTTCGTTGGCCGCCGGTATCCCAAACACCGCTGCCTTTGTCGCTATTAACAGACAATGTTCCTCTGGTTTGATGGCCATCTCTGATATCGCTAACAAGATTAAGTGTGGTGAAATCGACTGTGGTTTGGCCGGTGGTGTCGAATCCATGTCGGCAAACTACGGCCCTCAATCCATCCCTAAGATTACCAAGCAATTGGAAGAAAACGCCGAAATGCAAAAGTGTTTGATTCCAATGGGTATCACTAACGAAAACGTTGCCGCCAAGTTCTCCATTCCAAGAAGCATCCAGGATGAATTTGCTGCTGCTTCATACCAAAAGGCTGAGAAGGCCGTTTCTTCCGGTGCCTTCAAGGACGAAATTTTGCCTATTGAGTCCTTCTTGGCTGAAGAAGACGATGATGACAATGTTACCTACAAGAAGATTATCGTTGACACCGACGAAGGTCCAAGAAAGGGTGTCACTGCTGCTTCTTTGGGCAAGATTAGACCAGCATTCAAGAAGGACGGTGTTACTCACGCTGGTAACGCTTCCCAAGTTTCTGATGGTTGTGCTGCTGTCTTGTTGATGAGAAGATCTCTTGCTGAAAAGCATGGTTACCCAATCGTGGGTAAATTTATCTTGTGTCAATCTGTTGGTGTTCCACCAGAAATCATGGGAATTGGTCCAGCTGTTGCTATTCCATCCGTCTTGAAGAAGACAGGTTTGACTGTCAGCGACATTGATGTCTTTGAAGTCAACGAAGCCTTTGCTGCTCAATGTTTGTACTCTGCGCAAACCTGTAACATTCCAGCTGAAAAGTTGAACATTAACGGTGGTGCCATTGCTCTTGGTCATCCATTGGGTTCTACTGGTGCTAGACAATATGCTACTATCTTGAGATTGTTGAAGAAGGGTGAAATTGGTTTGACTTCTATGTGTATCGGTACTGGTATGGGTGCCGCTTCCATTGTTGTCAAGGAATAAATTGATTTTATAGATTAAAATCACTACTTATTTATTGAAGAGATTAAAATAAAGAAAAGGAGCCAATATATATTACAAGGTTTATAAAAAATATACTTCTCAATTCACTGGAAAAGCTGTTCACCAAGGGATATGTGCTTATATATATATCACTTAAAATAGACGTTTGAGCTTTTTCTGCGTTCAACAACAGGCTCGACTTGGGGTTCTGTTCCTTCTCTCTGGTGTGCGCGGTGGGGGAAATATACAACATTAATTGGTGGCAAGTAATAGACATTGGATATGGGGAAGTACTTGTACTTATCCACTGATTTTAGGTCCAATGATGTACCACCTGTTTGAAGCGCAAGAGACTGTTCTCGGTTCTGAAAGTTTTCCTTGTTGTCTGGTCTATTGACCTCCTGAATCTCCTCCTCTCCAGATGACTGCTGTGACTCTTCGTCGTGCTTGTCACCAGCAGCACCTCCGTGATCTTCGTCTCCGTCATTTTCATCGTCTTCATGGTTTGTGTCTTCGTGATTCGATCCGAAACCCTTGTACTCATCATCGTCATCGGAAAGCGCCTCTTCCACTAACTTGTAGCTTCGTTTGGAGGCACTTCGTCTTCCTTTGATCAAGATATCACTTCTATCAGCATAAAAGTGTGGGTTACGTCCTCTTACAATGATGGGGACACTCATAATCTCACATAAAACAACTTCGTTGTTGTCCAGGGTACCATTGCTGTTGGCACCATTATTCATTTCTTCGTCAACATAATCATCATAGTACAAGTCCGCTACAACGGCAGAAAGTTTGATCCGTAAATGATAGTAGTTTTGGAATGTCAAATTCCCATTGTTTGGGGTAGCGTTCTTAAATTGCAACTTCTTGACAATGAAAAAGTTGTCAATCTGTCCATCCTTGACCACTATATCGTCGTTGAGAATAACAATGTGTTCCTGGTCGGATATCGTCGTGAGTGGCACTGTATCATCTTTAGACTGTGGGCCAAGAGATGGAGATGGTTTCTTGGGTAAATCCTTTGTCTTAGGATTTTTGATGATGATGGGGACATTCTTATTTGTTGAGACATTGGTTCCAGCCAAAATTTCAATTTTGAAATACTTGATGACTCTGGTAATGGTATAGCCGTACTCGCTGCTCTGTAAGCGCAAGAGTTTGTTATTAGCCTTGAGGCCACTTATGTTCATGTTCAAGGAAATCTGGATAAAGTTTCTTCTGTAACATGAAATGACCTTCGGGTCGGTGAGCATAGGCACTTGCTTGTCAACGTCCGTCAAATTCTTAGAGTCATCACTGTCACCCAATACTTTCTTTGTGAATAAATAGTTGTTGTTGTCTGTATCATTAGTCAAGAAACGGCCATTAAGGAACCCATTAAACTTGATGGAAATGTCGTTATTGTCCTTGTCAATGATCTTGTAATCGTTGAATCCTTTAGTATCATTAGCAAGCTTGAAATCCAAGAGCCTCCTCAACTTGGATGTTTTGTAGTCGATGGTGAACTCGGAATGTTTCATATCTCTGTATGACTTGGATTTGGATTTCTTGCGTTGGTCAGAACGGGCATCTTTGTAGCCAGATCTGTCTGAATTTGACATTTCTGGGGTGGAGTCTTTCGACTGAGCCGAGTTACCGTTATTGTTCATCATCATGCCATCAAGGTTGTTGTTGTTGTTGCTACTGCTGGTGTACCATTCATTGTTTTTCAAGTTGAAAAAGTTAGAGGTTGAGTTTGACGAGTGAAGACCAGGGTACGAGTATGCGTTTTGGTCCTGCTGTGGTTGCAGCTGTTGTGAATACATGTGACTGTATTGGTTCATAGGGTACATGGCCATGTGTTGGTACAGGTGTTGGGAAAGAGCTGAGGCATCGTACGGTATAAAGTTGGCATAGTGGTTCATATGGCCACCAGAGCCATACTGACCTGTGGGCATCGTCAGCGCCAGGGACTGTAGGGGCGAGTGCTGCTTTAGAACAGGCTGTGATGTGGCTTGGTTGGATGCCAATGAGGTTTCACCGGTGGAAGGGTTCATGAGTGAAGTAGCTGAGTTAGTAAGCAGTTGAGCTGAGATGAAATTGTTATTGTTCAAAAAGGTATTGAAGTTGGTGTTGGTGTTTGTCGGTGATGTGACGCCGGGGGCCGGCACGGTTGTAGAATTATTCATGTAATTGTAATCAAACTCTTCTTGCTTAACATTGTTATTGATGGTGTGGGGAGACGCATTGTTGATGTTTGAAGCACCTGCGTGTAGTATGTCTGGCATAAACAACGACGCTAGGTCTTCCAATCTTTCCTTAGATGAGGGATTCATGGTGTATTGATTTTTGAGTATGGTGAGGTGAAATTTGATCGTAGATGTTTGGCGGGGTGAGCGAGGAATTTTTAGACTGAGAAACAAATTTCGGTGAGAGATTTAGTTTGCAGCAAAAATATCCAAATGTTTTCCAATAACTATGAATTAGAAGATCTTGCAGGAAAAGAAAAGACTGATTGTGTAGTATTGAAGATACTGGACAAAGAGATGAGATAATTTTTTTCTGTATTTGGTGGCACACCTAGACTTATATATTTCCAAAGGCAGAAATTCAAACCTAATCGTATTCAAAATAGGCTAATAATTTTGGAATGAAAAAGCACAATGGTCCTTCAGTCGGCTCAAACTACATCAATTAGCGAGCTCAGTTTGACTGACTGGTATTGTAAATAAGAAAAAACTTCCTTCTTCGGTTAAAAAAATATCGGCTCTTACTCCCAAGCGATGTTACACTCGGCGTTGTTCCAACACCATATGACATCGGGCATATATGCGTACTTGCCCGAACACTATTGGATGACCGCTGTGTTACGGTAGAGTATACGGAATTTTCACGTATTGGTACCAAATGAGATCCAGCATCAGGCAGCAGCCACTTGAATCGGCTGATTCTGATTCATGTAAGGCCCCAATAAAGATTTGAACAATAAAACGATGAAAATAAAAATTAAAATAAAAAAAAATTCCCGTGCAATCTTGAGGTGTCTAGTCCAAGTATAGATTAGTTCAACGGCCTCTGACGGCACCTTGACGGTGTATTGTACGCTGTCGGATCTATAGGTTAAAAAATATTTTTAGCAAACTCGATGCGATGTATCATCTTACCATTTTGCCAAAGTGGTACAAAACTTTTAAAGAATGTTGTTACATGCGTCCCGGACGACACCGTATGTTAGTTAAAAGTGGAGAACAGAAGGGTTCCAAAGGCGAGGTAAAAAAAAAAATTATTAATCATAGTTGTGTCCCCTTGAACGAATTTCATTCACGGTTCATGAGGAGTATCCCTTCTATTCTTTCCACGTCATTATCAGATCATTTTGGAACTACGATGGCTAAAAAAACATATTTTTCTTGTCCAGGAATTCTTTTTAGTGAAGGTGCTTTTTTCCATGCGGAGAATTGTAGAGCTGATCGCGTTACCCTGTAAAAGGTTGGAGATATTATTTTGCTAAACACTACAACCCTTCAGGGTTCATATCGCTCCGATATTGCCTTACATTTTCTCAAAGAATTGGATGTCCCAGCTGCATCTGTTTTTTTTTTGTAGGTATATTTCTGTATCTTTTTTTTTTGAACTTTTATTTTCCCTATCTGTTTTGTGGTGTCGAATTAGGCTTTTCCCGTAAATGCCTGAAACCGAATTATTTTTTTGTACTTCACATCTTGTCAACTGGTACACCCACCACAACGTTCGAATGCGCAAATGCCCGATATAGAGCCAAGGCGCCAATTCCGCTGTGACAAAATGGCAGTAATTTGCCGAGCAAAAAGTCTGCACATTATATCACAAGACAAAAGCTTTCCTCTACCCCTCTCCCAATCCTTGCCCTATCAATGAGAACTTTCGAGAACAAAATTAAAATCTAATTTTGGTAGGAGCAAGCGACTTCAAAAAATGAAAAGAAAGGTATAAATTAACCTTAGTTTGCGTTCATTGCTACATAATAATAGAAGCACTAAATAGGAAAGTGGTACAAACTCAAAAATTATGGTCAAGCAAGAATTATTCCACGTGGAACACTTTATGGATTCGTATGAATCGAACATCCAATATAATATGGGTGAAACTTGTGTGGACTCATTAAGTTTGGATGATCTCATTAAATTGATCGATCCAGAAGACACTCAGGATTTGAAAAATAAGATTCAACAGCAGATTTTTTCCCGCAAGTTGACTTATGGCGATATCAGAGGCTCGTCTGACTTGAAAAAAGCAATTTTAGCTTTGTATGGTGTGCCTGATTTAACCTCAGACAACATTGTTATCACCAATGGGGCCATTGGCGCAAACTTCCTCTCATTCTATTCTCTTTTAGATGCAGGTGACAAAGTGGTGGTGGTTGATCCAAGTTATCAGCAATTGCAAAGCGTGCCCGAAGTGTTTACTCAGCAACAGATAATCCGCTGGAAGTTGGCCCCAGAAACTAATTTCTTGCCTGATTTGGACCAATTGGAAAAATACTTTGCCAATGAACAGGTAAAATTATTGGTTATCAATAACCCCAATAATCCTACAGGGGTCGTATGGGGGGATGAAATTGTGAGCGAGATAGTCAGATTGTGTCAAAAGTACGATGTCTGGCTCTTGGGGGACGAAGTTTATCGCCCATTGTTTCATTCGGTGACTGTTGCACCAAAATCTGTGCTCCATTACGATTATGACAAGATTATTTCAACGTCATCTGCTTCCAAAGCATTTTCCTTGGCCGGAATCAGATTGGGATGGGTCGTAACCAAGAATAAGGAATTGCTTGCTGATTTGTTCAATAAGCGGGATTATAACACCATTTCCATTTCTATCCTTGATGATGTTGTAGCCACTTTGGCTATATCCAACTATAAGTTGATTTTGGATCGAAGCTACAGAATTTGTCAAGAAAATTTAAGATTATTGGAAAATTTCATCGGAGCATCAAACGGTCGCTTTCTGTGGACTAAACCCACGGGAGGATCTACTTGTTTTGTCAAGGTCAATATTCCAAATATTGATACATACAAAATGTGCGTTGATTTGGCCACAAATCATGGCACCTTAGTTGTACCCGGAGAAGTGTTTAACTGGGGCCTGTACCTACGGATTGGGTTTGGCAACAATCCCGCGAGTCTCGAGGGTGGACTCGCAACCTTGAGTCGCTGGGTAGAAGCCCAGGGCTTTTAAGATGGAACGCTATATTGCAAGGGGGTTGCATTTTAGACTTGAGGGTTTTAGAGATGTCGGGCACACAACACCCAAACACGTAACAGTTTTGCGCGTCGGCGAAGCGGTGACATTATTTTAGGAAAGTTCCGGTGCGGATAATGACTATTTTCGGAATATCGTATTGTCCCACTGTCGCTAGGAGGAGAAAATATATGAGTTCTTTTTTTTTCTCGGTCTTGTAGAAAAAAAAGGAGAACGCAAGCCGAAATAGGCGAAAAGAAGTCGGCAAGACTTTTTGCTAGAGGCAATTTAGTAGCGCCGTATTTCTATAAGCAGTACCAGAATATGAAAAAAGCAATGCATGTTAAACATTTGATTTGCTGGAACAATTGCCGCAGGTTATATTTAAGAAAAAAAATCTGATTTTTTTGCGGGACCCATTGAAATTCCACCCCGAATTTTCTCTAGAACCAAGACATATGCAACGTGTAGAAAGCGACTTACATGTCATTAAGGAATACTACTCGCGTATCTGATATTATACTTGTTGTTTGCTTGTAACGTTGGTTCAGGCCAGCACGGAGCCTGCTGACACTTAGTGGGGTGGGTTTATTGGTTTATTTTTAACTGACAATGTATGTCAATAATGAACCTCAGCTAAAAATACATGAGAAAAACAAACAAACCACTGTAAATTAACCAACCAAGAGAGAGTGTGAGTGAGGGATCCACACCCACGACAAGCTTCAGACGATAGAGCCAGCACACAAATAACACTACTTATATGAGGACTATTGTTCTCCTTCTTTTTTTTCTCTCTTGCACATTATCATTCCCCCTCCTCCCGAATTGGAATATCTCAATTGTCTTTTTCCCTCTTTGTCTCTGATCGTTCCCTCGTGAATCCCCTGTTGATACTTCTGAGGTTGCGAACGTGACGACATTCTTTTGCCAGTCTCGCATCTTTATTCTGCACAAAAGTCTAGAAACATAGAAATTTTTCCCAACATCGAATATCACAAATATTTACTAATATCAAGCGTGGAGCAACTGGCCTTTAATTATAACATCGCTTTGTGTCCCCCTCCCCCTTATTTTTTTTTTAATAGCAACACTTTGATCAATTCAACTCGGTACCACTGATAATAAACTACAACTACAATTAATCATGTCAGAAGAAGTGTACTACGGCCGTTCCGTAAACAAGGTATTTAATCAAGACTTCATAATTGACAAACGATTCAAGATTGTTAAAGAATTGGGTCACGGCGCATACGGGATTGTCTGCTCGGCCAAGTATGATGATGGCTCCGAAGCCGACCCTTCAGCTGATTCAAACACCTCCAACTCATCGTCATCAGATGGCAGCTATGTCGCTATCAAGAAAATCACCAACATATTCAGTAAGAAGATTTTATGCAAACGATCCGTAAGAGAATTGAAACTCCTACAGTTCTTTCGGGGCCACAAAAACATCACCTGTTTATATGATCTCGATGTTATCCCCAACCCCCTTACCGGAGAATTTAATGAAATATACCTTTATGAGGAATTGATGGAATGTGACATGCATCAAATCATTAGATCAGGGCAGCCGTTGACCGACTCTCACTACCAATCCTTTATATACCAGATCTTATGTGGACTCAAGTACATTCATTCGGCCGATGTCTTGCATCGTGACTTAAAACCTGGTAACCTCTTAGTTAATGCCGACTGTGAACTTAAAATCTGTGATTTTGGTTTAGCGAGAGGCTTCTCCGAGGACCCTGAACAGAATGCTGGCTTTATGACCGAGTATGTGGCTACTAGATGGTACCGTGCTCCCGAAATTATGTTGAGTTTCACCAATTACACGAAAGCTATTGATGTATGGTCTGTGGGATGCATCTTGGCTGAGTTGTTGGGAGGTAAACCTATTTTCAGAGGTAAAGACTATGTTGACCAGTTGAACCAAATCTTGCTAGTTTTGGGAACACCAAAGGAGTCAACACTCACAAAAATAGGCTCGGTAAGGGCCCAGAATTATGTCAGATCCTTACCATTCATGAAGAAGGTTCCATACCAAGATTTGTTTTCGGATGCCAACCCATTGGCTTTGGACTTGTTAGAAAAAATGTTGACTCTCGATCCTTACGAAAGAATTACTGTCGAAGAGGCCTTGAGCCACCCATATCTTTCCATTTGGCATGACCCCCAGGACGAACCAGAGTGCCAAGTGAAGTTTGATTTCAAGTCTTTTGAAACAGTTGATGACATGGAATCAATGAAGCAGTTGATTATTGAAGAAGTCAAGAACTTTAGAGAGTTTGTCCGAAAACCTATTCAAGAGCAACAGCAAATACAGTTGCAACTTCAAATACAACAACGTCAGATGGAAGAAGCTGAAGAACAAAGGAAGCTTGAGCAGCAGAATCAAAATCAAATGGATGTTGATTCCAACCAATTTGAAGTAATCGGCAATTTCAATAACACAAACACAAATGTACCCAATGCTGCAGTGAACACCAACCCTTCAGATCTTCATAATGAAGGCGATATGCAATACTATCAGTCCGTTCCAAAACCACAAGAACTTGATGAATTTGCCTTTTCTCATAATAATCTTTATAATGAACTGCCTCTCCAAAAAGATTATCAAGACTTTGCACAACCTCCTACGGCTGCTTCTGATTTATTCAGGCTAGAGGAAGAGCTCGGTTTCGGCTTGGATGGTAATGGTGCTTACAACAATTATAACAGTAATTATGCTTAAACCTATTATGGTTTTTCTTTTCATACTATGTACAATACAAATTGCGTAGCGTCATATTGCTTTGTTGTTGAATTGCTTGCTTGTATATATATAAGTCTTAAAACTTGAATATGTCACCATTCTTACCAAACACATACAAGTTCATACTATCGAGAAAAACATTGTCGATCTTGCCATTGTGGATCCAACAAGAAAGGTCCAAAGTTGAAATAGGAATTTCAATCGATGGAACTAGCTTGTCGTCAATGATCGAATGGAAAATTGTCCGAAGTCTAGTCTTATTTCTGTAATGCTTCTTAGTTCGTAAATCAAATAAAGATTTGTAGAGAGCGGTCACAACCTCAAGTTGATCAGCAGTATCTCCACCATTGGAAACAGGGACATCACTATTTCTATTACTTGATGTTAGAATTGATGTCATGTTCATGGCGGCTCCATTCGAAAACCGCAAGTTAGATGGACTAACGTTTAAAATAGAAGAAAATTCCTCAGTGTTTATCGACCTGGTTCTGGTATGTACACCAGAAACTTTTATTACTGGTGAGCCAGGAATGTTATGGCCAACTTTCTTGTTGGCATTGGTCACTGGATTCGGTGGTTTTGCAGATTTTGATACTGACTTTCTCTTTCTGGCCTTATCCTTATCCTTATCCTTATCCTTATCCTTATCCTTTTTTGGTACCTTTTTGACCTTGGGCAACGCCTTATAGTCAAATTCCCATACAATAACCTTGCCATCAAACCCATGGGTAAGTAATTTGTACACAGAACTCGTGATGGGATCCAATTGAGTCAGTTCATCAGATACAAATTGAACCCCTTTAATTATGTTACTGTGGCCCTTCAAACGACATACTGTCGTGATGTCCTTTAGCAAAGGTGGATAATGCATTGCAACCTTCTGAGCCGAATACTCACCACGTCCTAATTCAAAACTATTGGATGGAGTAATATTCATGTGTGATAAAAACAAACTGCTTGAGTTCTGAATTGGTTGAGTATCAGAACTTGTACTGCCCACAGTGCCAACAGTACCACTTCTAGAACGTCTACCAGTTGAGTTCAAGGCACTAATATTAGTCTGGGATTGTTGGTGACTGAAAGTTGACTGATTTTTACTCAATAATCCATTGACATTGTAGTATGTCATCTTGAACATTTCGACAATATCTCCCTTTCCCACAATACACATAAACTTAAAGTCGGGAGTAAATTCAACTTGGGAGATACCTTCATTAAAATAGTTTGAAACGACATCGGTAACTAACGAGGAGCTGGTCGCTTGGGCATTACCATAATTCAAATTATGAGTGAAAATGAAATCAAGAATTCTGACAAACCCGTCATCAGATGCGATTGCCACAAGGTATGGGTGCTGACTTTCATGTGAGTTGTAGGTAATGGTTGATGCAATGGATGTAATTGCTTTATTTGTGACCTTAAAATGACCAAATAAGTAAGGTGGGTATGACTCTTCCTCATTTGATTCAAGTTTCTTTGCGGAAGGACTCAAATCAAACTTTTTAAAATATGTTACGTAGTCATCGCTATCGATGACTTTCTTCACGTACTTTGATCCATCACTCTTTTTTGCCTTATCCTCATTGTTAGGAAGTCCCAAGATGCTTGTTGAACCGGTACTTTCGTAGAATGGATTGAGAATCATTACCTCACCATTGGCAAACCCGGCAAGAATTAGAAAATCAAAAGTGCTGTTATTGATAACATGAAGTGCTGTTACAGGGACCTTACCAAAATTGGGCGAGTAGTTCGAACTGAATGACTTGATGGAACTGGAATCTGTAGCGGCAGATTTTGAAATTCGAGGTTGAAGTCCCAAGTCATCGCAGTGTTGATAGGTCAAGTTGGTCAAGTTAATGATAACTATTTCACCACAATCAAATCCTAAAATTACGTATGGTTCGTTGGCTCGGTTTACAAATGATTTCATGCAAGTGATGACGCCATTTGAACGGAACTGGATCCTCAAAAGCGGTACTTCTATAGTTTTTTTGTTGACCAGCAAAGCTGGCTGGTTTATAGCCTTCTCTTTAGTCTCACAGTGTTCCACATAATTATCTTCGCCTGTGTAAGGGATAACTGGCTTTGTTGTCTTGAGCTCGGTTGTATGTCTATATTTTCCAAACTTATCAATGGCAATCACGTTCAATACATTAACATGAGATGATATCATTAACTTAGAGGTACTTGGAGATTGTAATTCGGCCAAATATGTTTCCTGGTCGTAGTTCAAGACTTTTTCTATAATGTGGAATGGCTTCTTGTCTAATGGTTGGAGATTGTTGAAGTTGTGATGAGTTTTCTCCGCTCCAGGAGAAAACTTTAAGATTTTATTAATGTTTAAAGATAATCGGTTGAAAGGGTTCTTGTTTGTTGGTTCTGTTACGTTCCTTTGGCGAGAATTCCTCACTGGTCCATCTAGTTCAATTATAGTCGAGATACATCCTGGATTCCACTCAAGTAACTTGTATGGATCATGGTTCAATGGATTGACATTGGCAGCAATGTGGATATTACCATCCAACTGTTTGTCCTTGAGTTTGACAAGCAGTTTAAAGTAGTTGGTTACGTGGTATGGAAGCGAAACATAAGTTGTTGACTCGTTAGAGCTGGCAGCGATCGGTGGTCTGGCGATATTTAAATATGAATCTTCCAATTCTGCTTCCGATGTTGTCTTCAGTGTCAAGGGCCAATCGATACGAAGTGTGCCTCTTTTGGCTTTATCGTTCTTGATACTGTAGTGGACATTCTCGTCTAGAAAGGAGAATCCGGGCGACACCGAAGTCAAGAACGGCAACGTTGAGGGTAGATCACCATTTGTCGTGGATGTCAGTGTCATGGCAAACTTATATGTATTCTAGTCAAAGACAATGTTTGATAGTTGTATGGACAGTAGCTTTTTGTGATTGGTGTCGTACCCCTATGGCTACTCCACTCCACTTCACTCCACTCCATTGACCTATGGTTGGGGATCTTATCTGCAGCACCATTCTGTATGCAGGTTATATTCTCAAGATTGCATGTCTCCAGAAAGAGAATTCAGGCGGTAAAAGTGCCAAAAAAGAAAAAGAAAAAAGAAATTACATATATTACGTAAACTACATTCGCCTGCAGGCGACACATCGTACATGTAATTAATATATGTTTCAGAAAATCCCATTAGGTTTCCCATTTCATATTCTTCGTGGAAAACTAGGGTACTTCTTCTTTAAAGATGAGTTGATTTAATTTGCCTAAAATCAACCTACAACAACAATCTCACACAGGGTGCTGTGTCTTTGAAAGGCACAAGAACATTATTGGGCGATGTTCAATCTGGCTGTCCAAAGAGGCAAAGAGGAATGAATGAGAGTAAGTTTCATGGTTCTTTTAGTTTCTGATAACTCTTACGAATAGTACTGGTCCTTGTGATGCAATCAACTTAGAGACATTACGTCTCACCCCTATTCAACTCTAGTTTCTAGGCCATGATATGATGTCGTTGCAAAAAAAACTTTTTTTTTTCACAAGATACATTTACAGGTAATCATTCCCTTACTATTGGTTCCTGGTATTGTATCCTGGTGTCTTGGGTGTTATTTGGCACTTCACTTTTACTAACATTATGCTAGACCAATCTGAAGACAAGGAGTTCAAATCGATATGTCACGTGTGGAATCGCGTGATTTTATGCCACAAAAATGGCTATTTCCGTCTCCCAATAACAATTCGACGCAAAACAAAAAAAAATTGACTGTGTTTATTAACCAAACCCCCCTTGTTATACACAAATTCGCCACCCTTCCGTTCCCTGATCAAGCTTAGCTAATCAACCCGGATTAAATCTTCAGTCCACCACATCCTTAACATCTTTACACACTCAGTGACTAGCTGCAACAAGTAGAAAGGCGTGCCGATCAACCCGGATTCCAATAAACTACACTACCCCTTGCTGTTGGACGTTTTTGTGTAAGCATTGTTAAAATTTTTAACGGAAAGACGGAAGCAAAAAGAAAACATCAAGCGCGAAACATCCATACACCAATAGTTAACAAGGGTTTTTCATAGGTGGCCAACGTCGACACCAGCTTACCAAGAGCTGTCGATTCATCTGACTATTGAAGTGGAATCACACGAGGAAAGCATTTATAACTTGTCACTTCAAGACATAGCAGGTTAGCTATCAGTGGTGAAGTTTTGAGTCCCGTGTTTCCCAACTACAACAATGGCCATCCTTCCGGCAAAAAACTCCAGCAATGCTAAGCAACATGCTAGTGGAGCTAGGTTCAGACAACGGAAGATTTCAGTAAAGCAGCCGTTGACAATATATAAACAAAAGGAGATACCAACACTCGATCTCAATAATGAGTTGGAACCAAGTCAGATCCATCATCTAAGTTCAAATGGTACAGGCCAACAACATCGAGATTTACATTCCATCGAAACTGGGGTTGACAAGAATGAAGAGGATGAAGTTCATTTACAACAAGTCATAAATGCAGCTCAACGAGCGTTGCTAGGATCGAAAAACGAATCATCATCCGCAACCAAGAAAGACCAGCCAAAGGAAGCTCCAAGTGTCTATATCCCTACCCCAGATGCTTCTCGTATATGGCCAGAAGCTTCAAAGTATTACAAGGATCAAATCTTTATTGAACCGGAATCCTACATCAAATTCAGTGCAACAGTGGAAGACACTGTTGGTGTCGAATATAATATGGACGAAGTTGATGTCGCATTTGTCGTTGATTCCTTGAATAAGTCTTATCCAAAGATAAATCCAAAAAAATCGAAAAATGAATCAAAAGAGAGCAGGGAAATAAATTCACGAAAATGTTCCGATACTGAATTTGAAATTGTATGTGATAAACTTGAGAAAACAATAGAGGAAAAACAACCGTTTCTTTCAATGGATCCTTCCAACATACTATCATATCAAGAATTATCCTCATACATAATAGATGATTTCAAAAAGTCGAGTAAGAATTCCCAGTATTCTTTTTCAGCATCAAATTTAAAATATCTATCTACAACTGCATTGAAAGAAAAGCTTTCTAAAGAATTAAACGTGAATTCTTTTGCTACGGCTTTTGATAAAAACCAGGACGAATCTCAACAATCGACTATACGATCAATTCCAAAGCTTTTTGAGTTGTTCGGAGAACCTATTTATAATCACTGGAAAGAACGTAAAATTGAACGTAAGGGAAAGTCCATTCAACCAATTTTGAAGTTTGAAGACCCAAATGCCAATGAAAAGGAAAACGATAATGATCCCTATGTTTGTTTTCGTCGTCGTGAGTTCCGACAAGCTCGTAAAACTAGAAGAGCTGATACACTTGGTGCAGAAAGAATTAGATTGTTACAGAAATCTTTACACAAGGCTCGCGAACTCATTGTATCGGTGAGCCAAAGAGAACTTTTGAAATTGGAAGACTGGAAAGCAGAGGAAGAAATCTTTAAAATTCGTTGTGAGGCTAAAAATTTAAAGAGAGCGGTTGGAATCAAGGGAGACGATCACTTGTTTTACCCACATAAGCGTAAAAAGATTATCAAAGTTAAGGAAGATGATGATAGAGATTACAAGAAGAGAGACAAGAAACGTCTTGACATGCGTGATCCTGCTGGTGCTGGTGTTTCCTCCGGCACTAATCTCAGTAAAGAAAAGCTTCAACAACAACAACAACTTCAACAGCAAGATGGAACTTCTTCATCTTCAACTCAACCATATGTCAAATTACCTCCTTCTAAGATTCCAGACATGGATCTTGTCACCGTCTCTTTGGTTTTGAAGGAAAAGAATGAGACTATTAAAAGGGCTGTTTTGGAGAAATTGCGTAAGCGGAAAGAGCAAGACAAAGGATACGTCAATGTTACGGATGACGCATATCAGCCATACTTTAACATCTCCACCAATAGTAGCAATAAGGAATTGAGTCACATTCCATATTCATCAATTGCCTCAGCTAATTTCCATCAGTTCAATACCACCAATTATGTTGGTGACACGTTGAAAAGGTTATTGGAAGAAGGTAAGAAACCATTACCTGGAATGAAGACATTTCGAGGCTCGAATGGTGAACTTATTCCTTCTAAAGTATTCCCACATTTGTCATCTTTCTTTCAGGATAAGATTAACGAAAACAAGTTTAATTCTGTCGGATATATTGCCCAGTTATTGTCGAACATAGAAACTCACAATTTCAGTGCATACAACAATGGGTATAGCCATCAGCAGCGCCAACATGAGAATGAGGTTGATGATACTTCTAAATTTTCTGATCCAGTTTTCAGGTTACGTAAAAGAGTCAGTCGCTCCAATCAAACCTTTATTGATAGAAGAGGTTTGGTGACCCGTCCCGACGATGCAATTGACGAATTTCTAAAGTTTGATGATGATGACAATGATGATGAAAGCGATAAGAAAGTTAGTATCCCCAATGTGTACGATTCGAAGGAAGATGCAGTTAAAAGATTGGACTCCAGGTGGAAATTTGATAATGATTTGACAGAAAGTCAGAAAGGTCTCAAAGACCCCTTCAGTTTGGATCCATCTAAGTTAAACTGCATTAGTGACGACACGCAATCGATAAGATTTGGCTCAATGTTATTGTCCAAGTCATATGGATTATTACGTGAATCTGTTCATCAACGCCAGCAAGCATATATTCAGCAGGCAAAGATGAGAGCATTGCAGCAGCAGCAACTTGCAAATAAGCAGCAACAGCTTCTCCAGCAGCAGCAATCACAAACACTGTCACAACAGCAAAACTCTTCGTTCCCACAAAAGTCACTTCCTCAAAAGTCGCTCTCTAGGCAGGGATCTGCTGTTCCCAATTCTCTGACATCTTATAGTAGAGGTTCTTCATCAGGGGCTGGATCTAATTATAATAGCCAGCCAAAGAACACACATGCACCAAACGGTTCTCCTATGAATCACGGTCCCAAGCAACTGCCTAAAAGAGTAGCCAATCCTTACCCTGTACAATAAGTCTTACAATATCTGGACACTTGATATATTTTACGATTATTATGATAGTACTCTAGATGAGTTAATTAGGAATAAGCCTAATTATATGTATTATAGGATATACACCAGTAATAGCATTACAATATTACTTTGTATTCAGACTGTTCATATCAGCTTAAGGGGGACGTCTTGAGTTCCTTACGTTAAAGTACTTTACTGATTAGTTGAGCTGGCTGTAAATTGTTTTAAAAGGCGAGCTAGAGAAGCAACAGAAGTGACAAAGCTGCATCTTATTAACCAAGCTAGCCACTATATAAGTAGCTTTTGAGCTTTCCTTTACTTCTACTACACTTACTGGTAGAAAGTGCTTGCTGAACTAGTCTCCGGCATATACTAGGGTTTTCCTACGGAGTTGTGGCTTGTCTCGAACAATTTTACAGCCATAACTATAATCAGGATAAGGAATTCAATTATTTCCCTTTCAATATAATGTCTTATAAAAGATTAGTTATTTTTGGTGCCCATGGAAAGGTTGGTCAGCAATTGTTACGTTTGATTGCACAGCCTGAATCGGCGTTCAAGGCAACAGCTATTGTGAGAAATGAGGAACAGGCACAAACTATAGCCAAGATTTGCAATAATTCAGACAACATAGTCACCAAGCAATTTACTTTGGATGATGCTACAACGGATGATATTTCCAAGGTGATTGTTGGACATGACGCTGTCATTTTTACTGCTGGTTCAGCAGGTAAAAACTTGTTACAAGTAGACTTGGACGGCGCTGTGAAGACTTTCGAAGGGTCTGTTTTAGCTGATGTGAGAAGGTATGTGATGCTTAGTGGAATTTTTGCTGACAAGAGAGAATTCTTCTCCAAAAGTGCAATCCGGAATTACTTCATTGCGAAACACTATGCTGACAGAATTCTTCTGTTGGAGTTTAAAGATAAATTGGACTACACCATTTTAAGACCAACCACCTTTATTGATGAAGCACCTACACATAAAATCCGTATCGTCAAAAGTGAAGAAGAACCCACAGGAGTAATTACCAGAGCAGATGTTGCCCAAGTAATTTATCAGGTAATTAATGATGTAAGTACTATTGGTAAGGCTTTTGATTTCACCAATGGTGATATAGATATTATTTCTGCCATCAGTAGCCTTGAATAGTGGTTTTTTGTGAAAATGTTGACAATTTTACAAACAAATACAAAGAATATAATTTCACAGAAAATTTAAGTTAATGTCTGGATAAAAAGTCTATCACGTCTATAATAATGTACAAAATGCAATCTAAAACAACCCCTCAATCTCACCTTCATCATTCACCTCCACGTTCATGAACCCAGCATGTGTAGGTAAACCGGGAATGGTCATTATTTCTGCGGCTAAAGCATACAAGTAACCAGCCCCAGCGGAACATCTGACTTCCCTAATTGGAACGGTGAACCCAGTAGGGACACCCTTCAAAGAAGGATCGTGAGACAATGAGTACTGAGTCTTGGCAATGCAAATTGGCAACTTGTCATAACCTTGCTTGGTGTAGGTTTCAATTTGTTGCTTAGCCAATGGCGACAATTCAATAGCAGCTGCGCCATACATTTTGTTAGCAATAGTGAACAACTTGTTTTCCACTGTGTCATTAACATCGTACAAAAATGTTTGCTGACCAACAGGATCTGACTTCTTGACAGCCTCAGTAACAGCTTTGGCAAGATCGATAGCCCCAGCACCACCTTGAGCCCAATGGTTGGAAGGAACCGCAAAGTCGGCACCTGCCTTGAGAGCTTGTTCTTGAATCAACTTAATTTCGGATTCAGAATCAGTCTCAAATTGATTGATACAAACAACAACAGGAACATTGTATTGCTTAATGTTGGAGATTTGTTTAGCCATGTTAACACAGCCTCTTTCCAAGAAATCGAGATTTTCAGTGACATACTCAGCTGGTAAAGATTGTCCTGGCTTAACGTCTGGAGCACCACCGTGTAATTTCAATGCTCTGGAAGTTGCAACCAACACAACGGTATCTGGCTTGTAACCAGAGGTTCTGCACTTAATGTTGAAGAACCTTTCACCACCCATAGTAAAGTCAAATCCTGCTTCAGTAACAACGAATCCCTTTTCACCATTGTTAATTGGGTTAGATGGAGAAGTCAATTTAAGGGCCAACTTGTCAGCAATCACAGATGAAGCACCAATTGAAATATTGGCAAATGGACCAGCGTGCACAAACACAGGAGTACCCTCCAAAGTTTGCATCAAGTTAGGCTTGATAGCATCCTTCAACAAGGCAGTAATGGCACCAGCACAGCCGATATCTTCAGCAGTGATAGCTTCACCAGTTTCTCTTTGAGTACCAACAACAACTCTACCAACTCTTGCTCTCAAGTCTTTCAATGAGGAAGAAAGAGCCAAGATTGCCATCAATTCAGAGGCAACAGTGATATCCATTCCAGATTTACGAGGTGGGTACTTCGATGCTTCGTTCTTACCTTCACCAATGGTGATTTCACGAACAAATCTATCGTTACAGTCAACCACTCTCTTAATGGTAATGGATTCAGGATCGATATCCAACTTGGCGAAACGAGCAATTTCCTCTTCAGTTAAGTCATCAGGGTTTGTCTTGTTGATACCAAGTTTGGTCAATCTAATTTGCATCGAAGGGGTAAACGATCTGACCCCCTTCTTGACTGGAATCAATCTTTTGAAAAATCCACCAATCGACTTTGAAGTGGCTTCGTGGAACATTCTAGTGTCAACGGCAGCACATAACAAGTTTTGAGCTGCGGAGATAGCGTGGATATCCCCAGTCAAGTGCATGTTAAATTCATCCATAGGAATGACTTGAGCGTAACCACCACCAGCAGCACCACCCTTGACACCAAAAGTAGGACCCATAGATGGTTGTCTCACATTGGCAATGGAATTAAAGCCCAAATGAGCTCCCAATGCCTGAGTCAAACCCATTGTGGTGGTAGACTTTCCTTCTCCCAACGGGGTAGGTGTGATACCAGCAACCAAGACGTAGTGACCCTTGGCATGCAACGAGCCTTCAGCTTGTTCATCCAAACGATCGATAACTTGCTTAGGATCAACCTTGGCCTTAAAGTGGCCATATGGTTCCAATTCCTTTTCCAACAACCCTAATTCTTGGGCAATCTTAGTGATTTTCTTAGGCTTTTGGGCACGAGAGATGGCAATATCAGAAGGAACAGGAGTCTTCAAGTCCAAAGGCAATGACTTAAAAGCATGTTCATGTGCATTCTTGGCTTGGATAATGGCAGCATCGTAAACGTTGGAACACAACATAGCGACAGTCATTGGACCAACTCCACCTGGAACAGGTGTAATAAAGCCAGCTTTCTTGGCAACAGGTTCGTAGTCAACATCACCAACCAACTTCTTTCCATTCTTAGCGCTGAGATCTTCCTTGTAGTTGATACCGACATCAATGACAACGGCATCTTGCTTAATCCATTCAGCCTTGACGTATTCAGGAATACCAACTGCAGCAACAACGATATCGGCATTCTTGACAACTGAAGGCAAGTCAACGGTATAGCGATGACAGATGGTGACAGTACAGTCTTCGTTTCTCAACATGGCAGCGACTGGTGTACCAACAATATCGGATCTACCAATGACAACAGCATTTTTTCCTCTCAAGGTGATTCCCGTCGTCTTGATCAATTCAATGATACCATTGGGGGTACAAGGCTTAAAGGTTGGAGTTCCACCTCTCTTGGCAAGTTCACCAACGTTATAACGGTCGAAACCATCAACATCCTTTTCAGTAGCCACCGAGTTGGTGACCAAAGTCTCATCGATGTGTTTAGGTAATGGCAATTGTATCAACAAACCATTAACCTTTGGATCTTTGTTTAAACGTTCAATTTCTTCCAATAAAGCTTCTTGACTTATGGACTCTTCGAACTTAAGTAAATTGGAAGCGATGTTGGAAGATTGAGCTGCCTTCAATTTAGATCTGACATATGCTGAAGAATCAGGTCTGTTACCAACTTGAACAATAGTCAAGGCTGGCTTGAACTGCAAGTTCTCAAATGGAATAGTCTGAACATCTGCGAACTCTTTGAAGTGAGTCTGATTATATTGTACAACCTTATCAGCAATTTGGTTTCTGATGGACTTGGCCAATTTGGTACCAGAGACAACCACAGCATCAAGATTGGTAGACGACTTGTGGAAAGCCCTAGCAGCTAAACGGCGCATAACTATATTTCTCGATAACATACTAGATAGATGTACGAGGTTATGCCACTATTAACTCTTCAGGATTATTGTTAAATATATAGCCTTGTTACGTATCTGAAAAAGAAAAAAAAACGTTTCTAGCCTGCAGGCCGCAATACTTATAGAATCCCGTAGCTTTAGTGAAAAATTTTCAGTTCTTTTTTATTAGGCGATGAGTCATTTTGTGTTATCTGCTATTGGCTGAGCGTTTCCCGTGCGGTCTCAAAAGACTGAACTCAATAACTAGCCATGTAGAAGCACTTCATAAAGAAAACTACTAGTAAATGAAGCTCTTTTCGGAGTAGATAAGTGAAGAGTCAAATTAGAAAAAGAAATAAATCAGATGAGGTCGGAGTCAAATGAATTGCAAAAGACGAAGTCAACCTTTTCACATGGTGCCGTGGGTTCAGAGTCAATTTTAGAGTCTAAAGTTTTATACAGGAATTTGCACCCATCGTACTGATCTCTAATAAATAATACGTTGATTTCAAAGTATAATTATAATGCTAATATGCTTAATCGCTATCTCCTACTTCCTCAGCATCAGCATCTCTGTCTTCGTCTTCGTCTTCCTCGTCTTCTTCATCATCTTCTTCTAGTGACTTGATAGGGGGTTCAGAGCGCTCACTACGGAGCTGAATCAACATCGCTTGAGCACGCAGCGTTATCTCGTCCATTTTGAAGGTACTGGTAATGTCTGATTGCTTTTTTCTATTTGTCATCCTTCTTTTCAACATTGCAACACTTTCATACTCATTAATTCGCGATGCCAGATCAAAGTCTCCTTGCTGATCCATCAAATTGTCAAGAGACATGTTGGTGTAAAATGACATTGCCTTCACACGTCTGTTCTTGTTCTTCCTTTCTTTACTTGAAGATGATGGTGCACTGGACTTCAATCTCTCCAATAAGCTGTCAATAACAGCAGTGGAAGATTCACTGGAAGTGGTATCAGGAGTAGAATCATCATTGCCTGCAGCTTCAACACTGGAAGATGAAACCGTTCTTTTGGATGACAAATTCGATCTAGACTGCTCAATAATTTTCTTCCTTGACTCGTAAGCTCTCTGCTCTTCTTCACGTTGAATATTCTCAACATGTGCTTTTTTGAATTCATTAACAAAAGATGCAAATTTATTAAAGAATCCGTTACGTGCTCCGACATCATTAGGATTCTCACCAAAATATTCCATCAACGAATTAAACTCAGTTGTAGTTCTTTTGAGATGACTTTGTAACAAAGTACTCATATCCTTGGCATTTCCCAACGGACGCTTTACCTTAGCAATTATCTTATCATCTGGATGCATCAACGTAGGATCACTCAAGTTTCCTTTAGAGATCGAGGTGCCAACATTCTGAATAAGCTTGTTAAATGTCTCACAATCGTTTTCTAACTGCTCAATTGATAAGTTTTGCACATGGTTCAACGAGCTCAATTCGTCAACAAAGTCCCCATACTCAGGGAAAGTGTTTCTAATAATTTTCTCAATATAATGCAAAAAGTTCATCGAATTGGTACCATCTTTCATAAATTTCAATCTTTGTAAAGTACTCAATTTGAAACCCATCGCTTGCTTTGAGTGATCATTCATGAAATTACCAACAGAACGTATAATAGCCAACACATTTTTCAAGCCTTCTGAATTTCTCAAATTCTTGTTGACATCGTCAATCAAATGAAGTCTTTTAATTAAATCTTGATGATCCTTCTTGTATGTCTGAGTCAACAATAAAGCTCGAGATCTTGACTTCCAGTAGTGTTTCAAGTTGAAACATAGCTCAAGGTAAATTCGATCAGGTCTTTCCAACTCTTCCGGATTCTTAGTCGGTGGCTTAGGATTTCTGAAATCAGTAGAATAAGGTGTGAAACTTCTCATCATACTGTCACTTATTTCCACAAGACTATCACTGTTGAAAAATTCCAAGACACTATTGTTCTCCAAAATTTCTTCATCACAATGCAATACCATCATCACAAATTCATCCACAGAGTGATTTACAAACATATGAAGATTAATACCAAACGACTGGGCCATATCTCTGGTCAAAATCGAGACTTTAGTGTACTTAGCTGAACTCTTGGTAGGGCTATCGTTGATATCCTTTTTAAGTTTTATTGCTGAAGTCTTGGCCACAAAGACCTTCTCAACTTCAGTCAAAATACCTTTCTCTAGCAAAGTATCGGAAATCTTATCATGCTCAATATCCGACCAAAAGGTTTGTTTGATGTCATCGATTCTATCCCAATGCATTTGTTTTAACTTCGTCTTTGGTCTTGCAAGATTAATAGCTAAATCTAAAGCACTATCACTTCTCGGTATAACACTGGGGGATGATGGTGAGCTTAAACCAGAGGCATCGCTATTATTGACCGAATCTTTTGATTTGTTATTTGACATTAATAAAGCGAATGGTGGAGGAGGAAGTGGAATTTTGGAACTGTCACCTAATGGAGGTGGAGGAAGGATACCATTTACCAAGCCAGGCATTGGAGGAGGCGGGGGCGGAGGAGGTGGTGGTGGTGCAGGGATTGTTGACGTAACTGATTTCAAAGACTTTACAAAATCAGGCAACGGAGGTGGAGGTGGTGGAGGAGGAGGAGGTGGTGGTGGTGGCATTGGTGGTAGCAATCCCTCCTCTTGATCTTCCTTGTTACTAAAGGATGGAAATGGAGAAGGAGGGGGCGGTGGAGTTGGTGGAGGGGCAGCTCCTGATGATGATGAGGACGACGAAAAATGACTAGAGTCCTTTGCACTGACATGTTTACCAGAATTGTCTAACTCCTCGTCTACTTGACTTGATTTAGTCTCCAATTTTTCAAGTGGAATCGGAGTTGTAACTTGTTCTAATTTGTTCGAAGTAGAGTCAAAATCTAAATTGTCTGAGGGTGTAGATGAAAAAACAAATTGTGACATACTTGGAGGAGTAGAAGGAAGATCTTTGTTGGTACCATTGATGGGGAACTTTCTGATCGTCGAGTTATCTCCAGGGCTATCTGGAAGATTATTTGAATTAACAAACCAAGTATCAGCATTAGGATCTCGTTTAAGCGGAGAGTATTTTGAGAAAGTATATTCTAGTTCCAGGACAAATTCATCTTTGTTGGTATCATTGGTTATATTTGCTGGAGAAATATATGGCTTCAGTTGATTGAATTCCAGCGTTCTTGAAAGTTTATTCTTTTCCTCTTCCAATTGCTTAATCTGAGATTGCAACAAGTAAATACGTTTCTCTTGTTCTGTGATTTTTGCTTTACTATGACGACAAATCTTTTTCAATTTGGCAATGGTTTCACCATGTCCAACACTTGCCTCTAATTCTAATTGTTTCTTCTCATCTTCAAGTTGTTCAACAGCCTTCTGTAGGTCTTTCGCTTCGAAAATAGCTCTTCTAGCTGTATCATCTGTAATCATTCTATCAATCAACCGTTGGATGGAACTAAAAAGAACCGAGTCGGGATCAGAACTAATCACAGTTGATTCCGCTATAATGTGTTGCATCACTGAGTCTATCAACACCAATAATTTGCTATTTTCAATCTTGCTTCTTCCACTGTCCTTGATCATTAAAAGCTTTTGAAAGATCGATCTAACATATTTGAAGTCCGAACCATCCCTATCAGCCTCTTTAAATTGAGTTTTGATTTCATTGAATAATTCATCAATTCCAATGGATTTGTCTGAAACCTTCTTGACAGTTCCTAGTTGAAAAAACTCAGCATAATCCTCCTCAGCAAATTCTTCATACTTTTCAATCTCTTCGTTAATTCTGTCATCGTTTACCACTTTCAACTTATCAAACACTTTTAATAAGCGAGAGTCAACAAATTCTCTCCGCAATGTGATACGTTTCTTGATGGATTTAGATCCTGTCATTATCGAATTGATCAATAACAATGTGACCAAGGCATAGTTTTTAAAATTAAAATCACCACCAAACCTATCCCCAGTAGTAAAATATTGATCCATAAACAGTTCCAAAGAGTTCAACCATGGCTGAAATCTGACATAGTCGCCAAGTAGATCTTGAAGGTTGACCATACTTTCAAGAATATATGGTATGAATTGGTTATTCTGATAGTAAGATAAGAAAATCAAGACTTCTGTCACTAAGATTCTAGTGGCAAGTCTTGGAGAGATCAATGAAAAGATCATGGACTTTATGACGTGAGACTTATTCTTCTTTGTTGCCAAAGATATCGAAGAATTATCATCAAGGTCCCTTTCGTCGTACTTTTCAGAATTTAATATATGCTTAATACACTTCAAAATAGTGTATTCCTTGTCAAATTCATCATTAGATTTGATACTTTTCTTGTTGATACGAGAAAGAATCACTGACAAAGCAGTCTCTCCTTGAGCATTAATAAATATGTCAACCCAATACGTTCCATATTTGGAAGAGATCGAATTATCAGATAACTTCTTTTCTAACTTTTTGTACTCTTTAACAGAAAGCTTGTTAGACATTATTCTGGATACATACCATTCAGGGGAACCTTCCTTAAGTTTCTGCTTTTTCCAAGTAGAGCCTATATCAAGTTCTGACGTGGTAGAGGAATCGCTTGGTTTCCTATTAAACAGTCCATCATCTGTCCTCTTAGATGTCACACCTATCATTGACATAACTTTCTTCGCAGAATGGTGCCTTGTTTTAATTTCCAACTCTTCGCCGACCTTATTCACATCTGGATCGAGGAATTTCCTTTCGTGATAGCTCTCATATGTTATTTTGGTTTCTTTCAAGAATTTTGTAGACTGAGTAGCCTGTTTTGTCAATGTCTTCAAGTCAAAGCTAGAATTAGTTTCATTTTCACGAAGAAGTAGTTCCCACTTTCTTTTGGTGTTTTGGTCCCTCAATGTTTTTACTGCTTTATCAGGGAATGCTCTTGTTGACAATAGTTTCTCAAATAGTTGGTCGACAATTTCGGGTCGAGGCATTTGGTTCATATACGTGACCGCAGCTGCAAATGACTGTACTGCGTGGTTTGCAGATGCTTTTGACGATGTCGAAGAAGACGACACTGTACGTGAGCTCGGATGCTTGATTCTAGTGCTCAAGGAATTCAAAGTATGTGATTGTTTCAAGGATGATACCACTTGAGATTCCCTTTCAGGCAATGAAGATGAGGATGAATTATTTTGACGTAAGCTCATGGGGAGCGAATTGATATGCATTGGTTTCATCGTGGGTGGCGGCATAAGATCCTCGGTTGAAAGACCGTATCCAGCCAAATTCAACCCTACTTCCGCAAGGCCTGGTTGACCATACTCAGAAGTTGACTTGGGATCAAGAGAAGCAAAATTGCTTGTGTGACTGGTACTACTGCTATGAATGCTGGCAGCGTATGATTCCAATTCTGAATGATCTCGGGATCCCTTTGAATCTAGTGAGTTTTGAGAACTAGTTGATGGTTCTCTAGGAGATGATGTGTGTTTAGAATGTCTTTCGGGTAAGTACATCACATGGATCGGTTCCTGGGTTGCTGTAGTGGAATCATATCCAATGGCATGGAAAGCAACAGTGTCACTTTTGGAGTTGAAATCCAGGCTATCATTCAAACTCATTCCCAAAACAAACGAACTTGAGTCGGTAGTATTTCGTATAGATGACGGTTTGGTCAACTTTTTGATTCCCTTGGAGAAGACGCCGGGTTTTCTTCTAGGTTCGTCCAAGGATGAACCGTCACTACGTTCAAACTCGGAACTTTTCATATCGGCAAGGCTATAATTGTACTAAAAAAATGTGTAAAAGCACAATCTATGGACCAAAACCGAACAAAGAAGATTATACGAATGTGTGGAGTATAGCTGTTTAAAATGGGTATGTAATTCAATTGTTGTGTACACACCGATCTGATCGTGTGACTCGTTGTCATGTGAGTGCCGTCAAAAGAAAACTTTATAAAGCACCTAATTCTCTACATAATAGCAAATTTAAAGTCGTTTTATAGTTAACAGTCAGATTTTTATTTCTGGTCGGTAGTTTGTTTTTAACAATGTACGATACTTGCTTTCCAATGTATGATGTTGGTCTGTGACTTGATGAACACAATTTTCACACACCTTGATTTATGTGCACTCCAATTCGCGTAACACGCGTACATATGATCTGGCAGTGTTTTTGTATTCGTTTGGGTTGTGTGGGTATGAGTTCAAGTCGTCTGCGGACTAGAAATGAACCTGTAAAGGGACAACGAAGCATAGCATCGTTTTTCTCAGCATCGAAAACACCTTCCAAAGTTCAACAAAGACCCAAGTTCACCACACCAGAAAAAGTTGTATTATCACGAAGCACATCAGTACTTTCTAAGGCTAGTAATAACAGTGGGTTCGATGACTTCGACAGCTCCGATACCTCGTTTGGATCAATCGAGATTAATAACTTTTCAAATCCCAAGCTTACTCGGTCGTTTCAAGGTACTCGATCGACCAACAGTAATTCATTCACCACAATCGAGATACCGAGTGATGATGATGAGGTACACGAAGTGGGGTTCCGCTCTGCTTCTCAAATACCCATGGCTCCTTCACAGTTGAATCGTTCTGATTCCTCGTTTAAACGGTCAGCTACTGACATGTTCCACGGTATTGCTTCTGGTCAAGCTAGAAAGGTTCCCAAATTACAGAGCTCTGCTGCACCAAGTTCCACCACACCCCAAACTGAACTTACAGATTTAAGCACAGAGCAAAACTCAGTTATTAAAGCTGTTATGGAAGATAAGCTCAACGTTTTCTATACTGGTAGTGCTGGGACAGGTAAATCCGTTGTATTAAAAAAGTTGATTGTTCAACTCAGAAATAAGTATCGTGAAAACGTTGGCTTGACTGCATCCACAGGTATGGCGGCCTGTAACATTGGTGGCCAGACTCTTCACAAGTTTTTGGGGATAGGTATTGGGTCTGCTAGTGCATTGGAGCTTTCTAAGAGAATTAAAAGAAATCAGATTGCATTGAACAAATGGACTCGTCTCAAAGTCTTGGTTATTGATGAAATTTCCATGATTGACGGTGTATTATTCGAAAAGCTCGATGAACTTGCAAAATTACTCCGTAAGAACGATAAACCATTTGGAGGAATCCAGCTTGTCTGTACTGGTGACTTTTTCCAATTACCACCGATTAGCAAAGGTGTTAAAGCATTGTACTGTTTTGAAAGTGAAGCATGGAAAAAGGTTATCAAAAAGACTATTATTTTGCATAAGGTTTTCAGACAGAAGGGAGATAGCGAACTTGTTGATATGTTGAATTGCTTGCGTCATGGAAATCTTGATGACGAAACCATAGCTAAATTTTACAAATTGTCCAGAAAAGTCGACTATAGTGATGGCATTGAACCAACCGAGTTGTTTCCTACAAGGGAAGAAGTCAAACGAGCAAACAGAATTCGTTTGGATATGTTGCAGTCGCCACCAATGGTCTTTCGTGCCAAGGATAACGTTCACCTGGAGATTCATTCAAAACTACTAGGAAACCTTAGATGTGAAGAAGAATTAGTTTTGAAGGAAGGAGCCCAAGTAATGTATCTCATCAACTACGATGATAATCTTGTCAACGGGTCAGTAGGTACTGTGATGTTCTTCATGACGCCTAAGTTATGGGAAAAAGTTACGGAGTTATATGGTTTTTTTGACAGTTCTGAGACTGAAGTCATACAAGAGTTACGATTACTTTCTACAAGGATCGGAACGAGTCAGAGCTGGTCTGAGACGGAATCAGAGTGTTTCAAGAATATCCCTTATGAAAGAAAAACAAAATTTGAGAGTCTCTGTCAATCTGCAAGTAAGGAATCGGCCAGTGATAAACTTCCTGTGGTGAACTTCATACTCAATGGTATGGATAATTTCATTTTGGTCATGAAGCATGAATTTCTGATAGACATGGGCAAATCGAAGACCGCTATTACTACATCAGACGTACCAGACAAATTGACCCGTGAACAACTTCCATTATTACTTTCTTGGGCTCTATCAATTCACAAGGCTCAAGGACAAACGATCGATAGATTAAAGATCGACTTAAGACGTACTTTTGAAAAAGGTCAAGTTTATGTTGCATTATCAAGAGCTACAAGTAAAGATCGGTTAGAAATCCGCAATTTCCATCCCCAAAAGGTTCAAGTCAGTGAGGTAGTAAAGCAATTCTACCTGAGCGTTAGTACGGTACAAAACTAATAATCAAATCGGTCAACCAAACGAAAAAAATTGTGGTTTGCGAAAAATTATGATTCATAGCTAAATACATACCTTAAACAATAATGACTGAGGCTGATGGTTTAGGATACAATGGCTTTGCGGTTTCATTAAATTACTTTTCTGCATTACCAGATCCTTCTTCGATCAGCAATGGTACCATTTCCTTACTATTCAAGTCTCTATTGAAGAAAGACTCGATTACAAAAGAGAAGTCTTTGGCTGAGTTGGCCAGCACATTCGACAATGAAGAGTTTAAAGAAGCAAGTCAGGATACCTTGGTGTTAATATCATGGATTCAATTGTATCCGAAGTTGGCAATAGACAATTCCCGTAAAGTCAGAACTCTTAGTCACCAAGTGCAAGCCAAATTGTTAACGGCTGTTGGAGGCAAAAACTTCAGTAAGTACTTGAAGAGTTCTGTTCCCATATGGCTACTGGGACTCAATGATCCAGAAAAGACTGTCTCTGCAGCAGCTCAAAAGTCCTTGATCGAGTGCTTCAACGATACAGAAAAGATTGATAAATTGTGGATTTTGTTTTACGAACAGATTTCCAATTACTGTGTCAATGCTGTTGCTGAAACTCATGATAGCTTATCAGATAAACGGTATATGAAAGAGCTGGACTCAGTTGTCAAGTATGAAAGAGTCTTGTATGGTGTTGTACAGTTGTTAACCAAGCTTATCAATGTCTTCAATGCCAATGACAATTTAGATTCAACTATTTTATCTGATCTTACTCTTAATGAAAAGATGTGGGATGCTTTAGGACCAGCTTCTACAGAAAGCACATTGAATTCGGCTCTTTTAAAATCCCAACTTGTTTTGGCCCGTACCATTTTTGCCAAAAATGATCAACCAAACAAGTATGTTTTCAGCATTGATGTGAAGTCTCTTTATAAACTAGTTTCCAAAAAAATTATCAAACTTGTTAAATTCAAAAGCCAAACTCCAATCATATTTTCAAATATTATCTTACAATTTTGGGATACTATTATCGTGTTGACGAAGTTCTCCAACTTGTCACAAACACTAAGAAAAGAACTTAAAATTAAAAAGAATTTTTGGGAATTAGGTGGAAGTAAGAGTTATTCAAGACTTATTGAATATATCAAGTTAGGGCACTGCCAACTGGATCCCTTGTACTATAATATTCTTGGACACTTTTTTGAAACACTAAGTGAAATAGAATTTAACGAGGAAGAGTTTGAATTTTTGTCATTCAAGTCCTTGGATGATGCTAACTTGCTCTTCAAAATATTCTTAGCCCAATTAAACAATCCTAATGGTGCATACGTTATCAAAGCATATCCTTTTGTCTTGAGATTGGCAAGGCTTTTCTATAAGAGTTTGAAAGAAGATTTACTTCCACTCTTGGAAACTGTGATTTTTACTGGAATTGAAACGTTTTCTAAAAAGTCAAGAATAGATTTCATTCCTTGTATTACCAATATGGCTGAATTTCTCGAGACCAACTTGGAAAAATCTGAAATGGAAGTTTTGTTCAAACCTTTCAATACAAAATTAGTGGAGTTCAGTCTAGGTAAATCTAAGGAAACAATTGATCTATCAGTTGTCAAAACTTACGTTAAATTGCTCATCACACTTAATGATAAGGGACACATGGTTTCTCTCAAGGACCAATTGTCAGAAATTTTTGAAATGGAAGACTTCCTTGAAGAGCCAAGTGTGGTTTTACAGGTCTTGCTCATGTATATTCAAGCCTCCGAAGATGTTTCGTCGTGTGAAATGATGGCTGCCTTTGAAATTGCTCCTAGTTACATCACACCCGATTTTGTGGAACTTCCAGTTGCTTTCTTTGAGGAGTATCTTAAGATGAGTGATGCACCTCACCTCTTTTCTCATGTTACTCTTGACTATTTCCTCAAGATTTCCATGGAGGCCCCCGGTGATTTGGCAAGCTTTGTTGCCATGATTTCTAACAGCATAGATTTGTCAGATAAGAAAACATATTCAGACATTTACGATTATATTATTAAAACTTCTGAAAAGGAGAAGTTGACGGAGAAGGAAGCTACGGTGGTTTACAAATTTTTGAGTATTCCCGAGGTTGTCCTGAACAGAATCAGTGCATCAAGAAACAGTGATGCCTGTGCATTACAACTTATTAAAGAATTATCAAGTTCTGATGTTTCATTTGATGAATTTGGTAACGATATACTTCCCATTTTGTCAATCGCTTGGAGAAATGTTAGCAACACGTCTGTTTCCTCATTTTTGAGCAGGTGTCGATCATATCCTGCGTTTGATAAATCATTAACTGTTTTTTTGGATACAGCTACATTGACATCTGATTTCGATGGCATTGGTTCATATTTGGCGGAAGTTGGTGTTTCGTTACACGAAATTGAGCTGAAGATAAAGCAGTCCATTTCCAACATTCCGGCAAATCTTCTTTCCATCTCAAATCCATTGGGCCCAAATATCCTTTTAACTAAAGGAAGCAGCGACATTGTTTTGGATGATTCGACTGTCATTTATGGTAAGCTTATTGCTGCAGTCCTCAAGTATTCATCTGAGAAGACATATTTGTCAATGGCTGGATACTTGAGTGAATATATTGATGATTATTTATTCCTAAGCAGCAGTCCTAGTGATTTGATTTTCCCCATTAAGGAAGATTTGGAAAGAATACTAAGGAAGTCATTTGGAACTACTACTTTACAAGATTTGTTACCTGTATTAGAAGGTCAGATCTTGACTGGCTCTTCGAGTATTGAGTTCTTCAGTAGTTTGAACGATAACTTGAAGGATATTGATTCTTATTCATTATATTCCGCCAGAATCTTATCCAAAATATTGAGTTATTACTTTGAGGACATGAGTCTACAGGACTTTGAAGCCCTTCCTTTTGAATTCAACAAAATTCCACCCCTTAGATTAAGTGTGATTTTGTTAAACAGTGCCAAATTCTTGACGGTACTGAACAGGTTTAATCACATTCGCAATTATGTTGCAGCCGAAATTTTGGGTGCTAGAAAGGAATCTCAAATCTTGCTGGATGGGTTAAAATGGTTGACATTGTCGATTAACTTCTTCAACTCAGATGTACCCTATGAAGTAATTCCATCGCATAGATTAGCGATGATTTTGAATCATATTCTGGGTTGGTTAGAGTCGGATATTGCCTACGATGACGCCTTCATTGTTATGAGAGTACACCTTTCAAGATTTTTGGATGGCTTGATTTTGACTCAACTCAGTGTTCCTGATAAGGCCTGGGAATTAGCGATTCAGCTTATCAGTGATAATTTGAGTACATGTCAGGTTGAAGCGAAAAGAATAGAATTGAGATACTTCACTCTCAGATTGCTTCAGACGGTATTCAAGAAAGCAAGCAGCTCAGAAGTGTGGCAGGAGAACAAGAATTCTATTTATGAAGAGTTGATTGAAACGATTTTGAATAAAGATCTTGCAGCGATTGATTCGATTTATTCGAACCAACCTGTTCGATTAACTCATGATTTATTGTCAAGAGCAATTCTGACTATTGAGCTCCCTACTGATTTACTAGAAAGTAAGATCACCGAACTCTACACTCTTGTATCCGAGAGTAAGTTTGTCAAAATTCAACGAATTGCAGTGTCTATTTTGCACGATTTAATTTTGAAGAATCAGCAAGATTTTGTTGTGGAATATCAACTTCAAAAGACGAATTTGGGTGTCAGTAATGAGAAACTTGAAGCAAAGTTACCTGAGAAATTGTTAAACAACGTTAAAAGTCCACGCGATCTTGATATTGAACTCGATTCGGCAGAAACCAGCAAGTACTTGTGGAGCTGGTTCTTACTTTTTACCTATTTCGAGGATATCACTGTTTCTATTCGTACAGAGTACATTAATCAAATCAAAGAACATGGTGCTATTGATGGCTTGCTTAGCTTTATTTTTGAGCAAGTTAATATCAATGATAATAAGTTTTTAGGAAAACTTACTATAGGAGATCTTTCAAAAATTACGATGGAAGATATCTTAATCACACACTACAACATTTTAGAGGGGTGCATTGGGGAATCATTTGTCTTTGAGCTTCAATTCTTGCTGATACATCTTTTCTATCTTTTAGTCAAGTATGTTGGTTCCTATGTTCAGCAATGGTTCAAGGATATTCGTGACTTACAATTGAAACAAGCAATAGAAAAGTTTTCTGTAAAATTTGTTTCACCATTGTTGGTTTCTAATATGTTGGAGATGGTACAAGAACAGAAAGAAAAGTTGCAAAATAGTGATGAGAATTTAACTATTAAAGTTAATGCAGTCACCAATGAGATCAAATCAGTTTATATTATTGATGAACAAACTATGGAAATGGTTATCAAGGTGCCAGCCACATTCCCGCTCGAAAATGTCACTGTTGAAGGTCCATTAAGGTTAGGTGTGAAGGAAAACCAATGGAAAGCATGGCTTTTGGCTTCTCAACGTATTATATCCCTTACCAATGGCTCTATCATGGAAGCAATTGAACTTTTCAATAAGAATGTCAACTTGCACTTTTCTGGATTCGAAGAGTGTGCCATCTGTTATTCTATTTTACACCAAGACCTTTCTCTTCCTTCTAAGAATTGTCCTACATGCTCCAACAAGTTCCATGCTGCCTGTCTCTACAAGTGGTTCAAGAGTTCAGGAAGTAGTACATGTCCGTTGTGCCGTTCTGCTTTTAACTTCAGAACTAGAAATTGATTTCATAGACCAAGCAATTTATGTATTATCTTCTAGAAATTGTATTCTGATTTCTTTTTTGAGCCCAAGGTGCTGCCGTCATTGAAATGTTCGTTGTGGTGGTATTGACTCCCTTGTACCCATTTAAGAGGCCGTCATCATCATTCTCTTCTCGCTTGTTGACAGGAAGTAACTTTTTGGTTTCAGAATTTCTCCAAGGGTAAAGTACTCCACCAAACCAGAAATGTTGTATGACGGGAAATTTACCAAAAACCTCGTCGTCGTACATTCTCAACAAGCCCTGCAAAACTTTTGCCCAGAGTTGCACGTTAGTATGAATATCAAACAAAATAGGTGAATGTTCATGAAAGGGGCCCAGTTTGATCCGGTAAATAAATGCAACTGCATTTACATATAGGTTACTCTTGGAATAATAGTTTATTACTTGACCCGATAAAACTTGTGACACAGATGGAGCAGTCTTAGAGCTTGAAAACTGGGCCGCACCCAAGACAAAAATCAAATGAAAATGATCGTCTAATCCCCAAACACCGTGAGATCCTGCTGGCTCCAAGTTATAGTCCAAGATGAGTCGACGGGCCAAATCATAGTATTTTGAAAAAAGCAATAGGAGTTGTTCTCCAGAAATATCTTTAATAACTCCAAATTCAATGAGACTACCAATAAAGGCAAGGTATGATAATTCATGGCCAGTTCCATAATCTAGTCTGACCAGGGAGCCAAATGCATTAGATAGGTAGTATGCCAATTCTTCATAAAATCCACTCTCATATTCTGTCTTAAGGTGCTCCTTGAGAATCGAAACCATATTTGTGTCAACTAATTCGTGCCATTTTCTGCATGCTAAGTTGCCGAACCGTCTTGGGCCTGCCAACGGTGGGACCTCGTCAATGTAAGTGTTCAATTGATTTAACACAGCAATAACTCCCTTCACACTTTCACTTATTTCAGAGTTATCCTGAGATTGGAGTGGTTCGGGTGCTGCTAATTTCAGTAATTCTTTATCCTGGTGACGTTTTACCAATGCTACGTTCAATCCATTGGGCGGAACCTCCCGTCCCTGAACTTGTTCCACAATAGCATAGAGAGTTTGCCGTAACTTCTTGAACCCTATGGACCTCTTAAAATTGGGCGAATCAGATGCATCAAAAATCCTTTTGGTTGGAACTTCCCATTGAAACTTGGACATTCTGGCTATCTAGGATGTATCCAACAATGACTGGAATTGCACTCTACGTACTCTTAAAATTAAATAGGGAGTGTATATAGCTAAAGATTTTTTGTCTGGCTAATTATTCCCTGAATTTCGCACCCAATTCGCATCGATCTCAACAACTGAGTCATCTGATTCGCTGTGTATTGAGATAATTGAATGGTCACCATCAGTAGTATTAGCAAAATTCGTATCTAAGCGGCATCTTTTTACGGGACTATTATTTGGGCTCGATGTGGGACGTATTCTGGTCGGTGATTCACTGGATTTCCTATATGAACCAGGACTGGAAGCTGGCCGCTTCAAATTTAGACTTGGTTCCATCGTAGGATGGAGAAAGATCGGCCGATTCAACCAAATACTCGGTATATTGCCTGTACTCTGACTTGCAGGGTCCAGAAATGGATCAGTATTTTTCTCGTTGACCTCAGCATTTTCTTTAAAGTACGTGTCAATCATTGATTGACCTGGTGAGAGGGCCTTCTTTGTACTCTTCGGAGAGACTGATTTTCTAAATCTCGGGGTTGGGACTATCAGTTCAAATTCTTTAATTATTTGTGGCAGTGAATTGAACGTGGATTTCTTCGTTGGTGATATGAGACTCTGAAAATGATCCAATGTTGTTTTCTGAAAATGTTTTGGTGGTGACTTTTTGGATTCCAGCTTCAGCAGCTTTTCTAGTTTCAACTGTTCGTACTCCTCGACAATTTCCAGATTGATCAGCTCAACAATCACTCTTGGGATCCAGAGGTAGTCTAGCTTTGTGGGAGATTGTAAATCCTTTGTGGGAGAGAGTTCTTCTACCTCTGCTGCTTTTCTGGTTTTAGAAAACATCTCTCCTATGCAGTTGGGATCAAACTTTAACATAACTTGCTCTATTTCATCTTCGACCTTAGAATTGGTAATTCTAATAAACTTTCTTCCTTCAGGATACATCGATAACTTAACGATTATACTTTTCATGGACCCGACAAATGATTTAGGGATAGGTAGCAAACTAATAGTATAATCGAGGGAAACTATCAGCTGAAATTCTTGGAGCTTTATACCATGTCTGGAGTATGAAATTTTCAGGTAGCCAATAATCCGGTTACTGTTTATCCTTGTAATAATTTCAGTTTGTATGGCTTCTCCTATAGGCCAACAACTAGGAAGCTTCAAGTCATTTTCAGAGTCCAGAAGTTCACCGTAGCTTAATGATTTGGGTATGAATTTGAAAACATCTCTTCTGACTATGGGAAAAAGATAAAGTATCGTAAAGTATTCATCTATTGTGAAATCTTGTAAACTCAAATGACGACCAAAGATATGAGTATCATTTCCCTGAATAGTTTTATTTAATAATCTAAGGAATTTTGTAACCTTTTTCTTTCTAACCTTAGAGTCTTCTAAGGATTTCCAGATTGAAAACACTTGAGACATCTTCTTGATAAAGCAGTCAAGAAATTCAATAGAAAAGTTTGAAAAATTTTGCTTTGGTTTTTTTGCAACTCCCTTGGGTAGGGACTTGGTTTTGTATGCAGCAAACTCTGTATCACAAACGACAACATGATAAGCATGCATGATGCCAAACTTTTCGATTCCTTTTGAGTAATCGCCACCTCTAAGGGTGGCCAAAAGAATTAATCTTTGAGTATTTAAACCAGTAAACTTTTCAATGTTGGTCATATGAACTGGAGTAATGTAGTATTTTGTGGTTTTTGTTGGCGATTGGCTCTCCAACTTTGCCTTACTGAACTTGCGAAGCATACATGTAGCACCAAAAACTAGAGTATCCACATCATCTGAGAGTACATAATCAAATATCCCACACTTTTGAAGATAAGCACATTGTGCTTCAGCTTCTGCTGGCGCTTGTATGTAATCGATCGAGTTAGATCGTAGTAGCGATTTGATTTCTTCGACTATTGGAATATTCTCGCTATACAGGTTAGTGGAGGTAGTTTTGAACAAGGCATACTCGTGTTCGTAGTTTTGGTATTGGGTTTCCTTTTTAGAAGATCGAATCTTTTTTGGTTTAAATTTTCCATCCATCACCACCACTAGTGATACATTGAGAGATATTAGATAATGCAACTTGGCCATAAAGTTACGTTTAATAATGTTAGCTTCATCGTGTTTAATTTCGCTATGGTTTGACTGAAATAAAAGCAACGGTCCGTCTATTGCTAGGCGAGGCGGTCGTTTATGAAATTGTACAAAATTTGCAACAAATTTGTCAAGTGGTATGCGTTCATCGATTCCTGGTTTCAAAACATCCCAGAGCTCGGTAATACCCATGATATGTAGCGTGAAAAGGATCAGGACTCGCTTAAAATAACAGTTTATTTCTTTCTTGATACATATTTAAACCTTCGCCGAGGTAACGTTGACAATACGGTTGTGGTTGTAAAAAAAATGTGTTGATAGTGAGACAAAAGGATCCACTAAAGACGAAATATAGTATGGCGTGCGAATACCGAAAATGGATCTAGCTCCCGCCAGTAATCGAGGATATTGGTAATGACGAACTTAGAAGTAGTAAGATTCCGAAGGTTTGTTACTTGAAATCTTTAGAGGGTATATTTTTACTTGGTTTTTGCAGGCAATAAATATCATGTGTGACTAATGTAATGTAACGTTCCTCTGTACCCCAGTCAAGTGTCGAAAAAATAAACGGTTCAGTCAAAATAGAATTCAAAATAGAATCAGCTTAGAATAAGAAAAATATTAGGAAAACACAAACTGGTTTTGCCGATTTATATGAGATGAGCCTTGTCACTATAGAAGACTTTCATGCTGGGCAATTTCTTTGTGGTGGGTTCCAGGGGACTTCAGTCACTCCGCAGGCTTATCATTTGATCGTGGACCACAAGGTGTCTACCTTACTTCTTTCTCGAAAGAACACAATGTCTGTGGCCCAGATGACCAAATTGATTCGCGATTTGCAGTATATTGCTTATAAGGAAGCAAACTATGAGTATCCTCTTTTAGTTGCTATTGATGCCGAGGGAGGTATGATGAACTCCCTTTTTGATACGGAACATATTGCACAATTTCCTTGTAATATGGCGCTTGCTGCCACGGGTGATACCGAGTTGGTCTATGAAGTTTCAAAGGCTATTGCAATTGAATTGAAAAAAATCGGCTTTCTGATTCTTTTGGGTCCTGTGCTAGATGTTGTCACCAAGCTTTCCCATCAACTTTTGGGTGTTCGCAGTTTCGGTACTACTCTTGAAGAGGTGTCAAAGTACGGTGCTGCAGTTGCCCGGGGAATAAAGGACGGAGGTTTGTACACTGTTGGTAAACATTTCCCTGGAATTGGAAATGCTACAGTTGACTCTCTCCTAGAATTACCTATGATTGGAGATTCCTTGGACCAAATTAGACACTTCAATAGTGTTCCCTTTGCCAAATTAATTGAACAAAACTTACTTGATGGTGTTAGTGCTGCTGGTTGTGGGGTCCCAACCATCAGTCCTGACGAAACCCATGCCTGCATGTCTCCAGTCTTGATTACTCAGTTGCTACGTCAAGAGTTAAATTTTGAAGGTTTTGTCGTTAGTGAATGTTTGGAGATGGATGCCTTATATCATTCCATGGGGTTGGAACAAGGGGTAATATTGGCCATTTCCGCAGGTTGTGACTTGGTAATGGTATGTCATGACCAAGCCACTCAAGATGAAGCGATCGCTTCTATCCAAAAGGGGTTGCTTAGTGGGAATTTAGATGACGAAACAATAACCAAGAGTTTCCATAGAATTCGCAAACTACAGAAAGGACTTCCATCTTGGGATATCATGTTCCCTCGTGGTAAGGAGTCTGCTATTGAGGATGAGATTATTCCATTCAAAGTTGAATCACCAGAGCTCTGGGAGAAACATCTTAAGTTGTCTAGTACAGCATATCAGAAGAGCATTACATTAGTTCGTGATTTCAACTCAACGTTACCAATTTCAAAACTTCTTACCAAGAAACATGATAAAGTTGATAATATCTTGTTGTTAACTCCATTATTAAATCCTATTTATCCCTCAGTTCATTTGGATCACCAGAAGCAATCCCAGTTATTTAACGGCGAAGAAGTATTTCAAAAGTTTGGAGATATGTTGTCAAATCATCCTATTAATAAAGACAAACTTTACAATGTCTTGCACACTACATACACGGCAAATGGATTGACTCCACTACATGAATCACTAATTGAAAATTCCAAAGTCATTATTGTGTTGACGTCGGAAGCGTCGAGGAACATGTACCAGATAGGTATAGTGAAATATGTATCCATTCTTTGTGGTGCAAGTCCTAGCTCATTCAGTCAAAAGAATGCCTCCTACACTCAACTACTGAAACCTTTGATTATAATAGCGACGCTGTCTCCCTATGATTTTTTCTATAACAGAAGCATCGGTAGTGCGTATTTGTGTTGTTATGATTATACCAATAATGCCTTAAGTAAATTGGTGGGTGTCTTGATGGGAGACTTCGAAGCTGAGGGTTGTATTCCTGGTGAAAAGAAGTTCATCGACAAGAATAAGAAGAGAAAAGCAACAGACCAAGTCAAGCATGAAGAGAGTCCAAAGCACGTGAAAACTTCTCCTCCAAAAAGACGATGGTTGGTCGATGAATTTGACTTGAATCGTGACTTATCTGGTATGGTCAACTTGTGGAAAAATAACACCACTGATGCAGATTCAATTATTCTGGATAAAAACATTATTGATTACCTGAATGAAGAGTTATACAAGAAGTTGTACGGATTATTGGCGACTTCAAAGAATCAGAAGCATTTTGTGGTGAGAAATTCGTCTCTCAATATCTTGTATGGAATTATTCTTACTTGGGTAACTGAACACTTACCTCTCGATGAGGATTTAACAGAAGAACCTTACAATACTGGAAGTATTGTTTACATTATTGTTGATAAATCGAAGCGTTTACAAAGTATCGGAAAGAATCTTCATGCAAGAGCGATACGATACTTGATACAAGAGAAAAAATGTACCGAAGTATCCCTAGGTAGCTCTTTCCCCCTTTTAGCTTTCCCAGAATCCTCAAAGACTAAAATCAATAATTTTATTCAAAGCCTTGGTTGGAATGTTAAGGCTGAGAACTTGAAGAAGAATTATGTAATGGTGTTGGACAATTTGAATGAGTGGCAAGTTCCAAAGAAAATCTTTAGAGAGTTGATGATTGTTGGAGTTAGGTTTGATATCTGCAGTGATCCAGAGAAATTGATGAAACTAATTAATCGTTCTATCAAAGATAAGGAAAGTCCTGAAAACGAGGACGAAAAGAACTTGCTTAAAAGCTTGTACTTGGAGGCAATCAAGCATATACAAAACACCTCATCATATGATGTGAAAATCATCATTGCTCTTGAGCCAACTAATCAAAATGTTATTGGTAGCATTGTGTTGTTTACCAATAAGTCGCAGCTTTCCAAGTTCTTCCCATTTATTGATGAATGTGTCACTAACACAACATCTAAAACACCATTGATAGGGGGTATTATTGGACCGGTCATAGATCCGCTGTACTCCAATCTTACAGAGATTTTTAAGTACGGATTGATATGTTCAGCCATTACATACTTGAAATCAAGTTTGAACGATAGTGAGGTGCAGGTTAATCAATGTATGATGCTAGGAACCAATGACGATAAGTCAATTATTGGAGTCAAAGAGATTGGTTTTAAAGAGTGGAAATATTATTATGACCATTATGACAAGAAGTTAACCCTGGATATGGTTTAGGTATAGCCTTTTGTATTATTTGTATATGTATTATTATGAGAAGTTTCAACTAACAATTTAAGTTTAAAATCCCTTAATTTTGTAAAATTCTACAAATTCTACAACTTCTTGAAGTGCTTCTCCATTCAATTTTTTTGTAGCACGCGATAGTAAAGAAAAGAAGGATCTCAACCGTTAGCTAAAAGATATTGTTACACTCAATTAGACCGCCTTGCAAAGTGAACTCCCGGAGTTGCAGACTGTTGATGCAAAGTTGGAACTTATCTCCTAATACGCTCCGTACGTCACTACTACAGGGATATCCGGGAAAAGACGGAGAACATTGACAGTCTAGTAAAGCAAGGCTGAGTGAGTTTCAAGGATTCTTGCATATAGATCCCGGCCCCCGGAGAAAATCATACCTGTATGTTGACGATTGCCCCGCGAAATCAAATGGTAATACGGGCGAATCCGAATTCTATTGGTTGAAAACAATTACGAGAATACGCCTTGCCGTAAATGCAGGTATGATGGTTATTGTGAGCTACAAGAAGTTATTTTAAGCGGCAATTTAAGTGGGGGAATCGAGTCGAAACTACCTAAAAATCCCCGAGTTCACAATAATTCTCCCAAATTGGTATGAGGCCATGAATAACTGCTGTTTACAGAGAGAGTGGAGAAATATATGGAGACAGTGGGTCGATAATTACAAATTACAAACGCATAGGCCCACATAAACATTAAACTACTTCCCACGGCAGGTGATCACAGAAACTAAGAAACTGTAGTAGCGTTAAAACTTGAAGCTCGGTTCCCCGAGATGTACATCCTTTTCCCCGGACAACACAGGCTAAAATGCCGGGTCATTACGTAATGGGTTATTTAATCGGAAAAGATCGGAAGATTTCTTAACTATGTGTGACTTGCTCCGGTACACTCCTTACCCCAGACTTTTTTTTCAGCTTCTATGTCCTGAAATAAAAGTTCCATCTCTCCGGGGTGAGTTTTGCTATGCCCCCAGACATATAAATAGAGATCCAAATCCCCCTGGATATGCTTTCTTGTTTCTTTCTATCTGTCATAGTAAGCTTCAAACACTTATAAAAACTATTATATTAAAATGGCTCCTCCTACTGCTGTCGAATCATCTATTAACTTCGGTGGTCACCCAACTATCAAGTCTACCCAAGATCCTTTGGTGAAACAATTGTCGTTGGGTACTGAAACCATTATCCGCCACAACGCTCCTCCACCAACCTTATACGAAGATGGTTTGTTGGAAAAGGGTACCACCATCTCCTCCACTGGTGCCTTGATGGCATACTCTGGTAAGAAGACTGGTAGATCTCCAAAGGACAAAAGAATTGTCGATGAAGAAACTTCCACCCAAAACATTTGGTGGGGTCCAGTCAACAAGCAAGTTGATGAATTAACCTGGAAGATCTCTAGATCAAGAGCTTTGGATTACTTGAGAACCAGAGAAAAGTTGTTTGTCGTTGACGCCTACGCTGGTTGGGACCCAAGATACAGAATCAAGGTTAGAATTATCTGTGCCAGAGCTTACCACGCCTTGTTCATGACCAACATGTTGATCAGACCAACCGAAGAAGAATTGGCTAACTTTGGTGAACCAGACTTTACTATTTACAACGCTGGTCAATTCCCAGCTAACGTTCACACTAAGGGTATGACTTCTTCCACTTCCGTGGAAATTAACTTCAAGGATATGGAAATGGTTATCTTGGGTACTGAATACGCTGGTGAAATGAAGAAGGGTATCTTCACTGTTATGTTCTACTTGATGCCAATCAAGCACCAAGTTTTGACTTTGCACTCCTCCTGTAACCAAGGTACCGAAAAGGGTGACGTCTCACTCTTCTTTGGTTTGTCTGGTACTGGTAAGACTACCTTATCTGCTGACCCACACAGAAAGTTGATTGGTGACGATGAACACTGTTGGTCCGACAATGGTGTCTTCAACATTGAAGGTGGTTGTTACGCTAAGTGTTTGGACTTGTCTGCCGAAAAAGAACCAGAAATTTTCAACTCGATCAAGTTTGGTGCCATTTTGGAAAACGTTGTCTACGACCAAAACACCAAGATTGTCGACTACAACGACTCCGCTATTACTGAAAACACCAGATGTGCTTACCCAATTGATTTCATTCCATCGGCCAAGATCCCATGTTTGGCTGACACCCACCCAACTAACATTATCTTGTTGACTTGTGACGCTTCCGGTGTTTTGCCACCAGTCTCTAAGTTGACTAACGCTCAAGTCATGTACCACTTTATCTCTGGTTACACCTCCAAGATGGCTGGTACCGAAGAAGGGGTTACTGAACCTGAAGCTGTCTTTTCTGCTTGTTTCGGTCAACCATTTTTGGTTTTGCACCCAATGAAGTACGCACAACAATTGTCTGACAAGATCAGTCAACACAAGGCAAACGCTTGGTTGTTGAACACCGGTTGGGTTGGTTCTTCTGCTGCTAGAGGTGGTAAGAGATGTTCCTTGAAGTACACTAGAGCTATTTTGGATGCTATCCACTCTGGTGACTTGAGTAAGCAAGAATACGAAAACTTCCCAGTCTTTAACTTGAACATTCCAAAGAGCTGTCCAGGTGTTCCATCCGAAATCTTGAACCCAACCAAGGCATGGAGCGAAGGTGTTGACTCTTTCAACAACGAAATCAAGTCATTGGCTGGCAAGTTTGCGGAAAACTTCAACAAGTACGCTGACCAAGCCACTGTTGAAGTTCAAAAGGCTGGCCCTGTCGTATAAGGATTTCTACATATTTATTCTAAGTCGTCATTATTTCAATACAAGGTTGTTAAAAGTTTCACATGCAAGCAGTTTTCTTTCTCAAAATAAATTTGGGTATATTTTGGTTTCCACTAACCATTGAATTAGCGGCTGATACTCAATATACAGTAAGATAGTAAATTAAAGCAATCTAAAAGGAGATCAAGAGCGGAAACTATGCTCTATTTCGATCTTTTCTTATCAAATTCCGATATGGGGTATTTAAAATTCACATGCCTGGTTGCATTGGGAAACTTGAAATAAAGTGTCCTATGAAATTACTGAAGCATTTGTATTTCTTGTACATGTAGTTCTGTTGCTGCTGCACCGCAGAATATCACATGTTCCATAGAATTACTAAAAAATACGCAAGGTACATTTATCTCCACAAAGCAAAAAAAAAAAAAGAATACTTCCTATTTTGAGCATGTCATGTACTTTTAGATACTTGATATGGTAACATTTTGAAGTATAAATACACGATAATCCCCAATATGTAGTAGGCTAAAACCAGGAAATAGATATGAGAGAAGGATTAGAAGAGATTCAACCCTACCTCACTAGGTGGTACACGATCGCATTTGGCGGACTACTTGTATACTTCATTGCCTGTTGGTTCAATACCAGGTACTTAATGAGAAAACTTGGTGCAAAACCATATACAAATGCCGAAAAAGATGGATTTTTTGGTTTTAAAGTTCCTTTTGAAATGCTTGCTGCGAAAGAGAAGGGGTTAATGATGGATTTTATGTTGGAAAGATACCAGGATATCAAGAATCCATCAATTCCAACATTTTCGATGCAGATGTTTGGTATGACAATTATCTCTACCAGTGATCCTGAAAATATTAAAGCTGTTTTGGCAACCCAATTCAATGATTTTATTTTGGGCAAAAGACATGCTCAATTCATGCCTCTTTTAGGAGACGGTATTTTTACATTGGATGGCGCGGGTTGGAAGCATTCCAGAGCCATGCTTAGACCACAATTTGCTAGAGAACAGGTTGCTCATGTTAACACATTGGAGCCACACGTTCAGTTTTTGGCTAAACATGTCAAGACCCACAATGGCAAGCAGTTTGATTTGCAAGAATTATTTTTCAGATTGACCGTGGATTCTGCTACTGAATTTTTATTTGGAGAATCTGTTGGAAGTTTACAGGATTCTGCAATCGGTATGGAACAGGATGCTATTGATTTTGATGGTAAAAAAGGTTTCGCTGAAGCTTTTAACGAATCGCAAAACTACTTGGCTAGCAGAGCTGTAATGCAACATTTTTACTTTTTACTCAATTCTCAGAAGTTTAAGGACTGCAATCGTGCAGTTCACAAGTTTGCTGACCATTATGTTCAACAGGCTTTGGCGGCTTCTCCAGAAGAATTAGAAAAGTATTCCAAGGATGGCTACATATTTTTGTATGAATTGGTTAAGGAAACCAGAAACCCTACAGTTTTGAGGGATCAATTGCTTAACATTTTGATTGCTGGAAGAGACACTACTGCTGGTTTGCTATCATTTACATTTTATGAATTGTCAAGACACCCAGATATTTGGGCGAAATTAAAAGAAGAAATCGAAGAAAAGTTTGGCAGAGGTGACGATGCTAGAGTTGACGAAATTACGTTTGAATCCCTAAAAAAGTGTGAATACTTGAAGGCAGTCTTGAACGAAGCATTGAGATTATACCCATCTGTCCCTCAAAATTTCAGAGTTGCTACCACCGATACAACATTGCCAAGAGGTGGTGGTCCCGATGGTAAATCTCCTGTCCTAGTTAGAAAGGGACAAACAGTTTCATACTCCGTCTATATAGCCCACAGAAACAAAGAGACATATGGCAAAGATTCCATGGAATTCAGACCAGAAAGATGGTTTGAGCCAGAAACAAGAAAGTTGGGCTGGTCCTTCCTTCCTTTCAATGGCGGTCCAAGAATCTGCTTGGGACAACAGTTTGCTTTAACGGAAGCCTCTTATGTTGTAACAAGACTTGTGCAAATGTTTTCTGACTTGAAGTCCTTCAACTCCGATACTCATCCACCAAGAAAAAATTCTCAATTAACTATGTGTCTCAAGGAAGGTTGTCAAGTTTCTTTAGTTTAAGTCACAAATATACATATTGGAGAGTGTATGCAAATTAACCTAGTAATTGTACTCAAAGCTGCAAAACCTCGAAAAGGTAGCGGTCCGGCATATAATTGCAACACAAACCTCAATGTAAACAAAATTTTCTCATCTCCAGTACAAAGCACTCAACGCCATGACAATCAACAAGCCATTGAATTGGTCTGTAGGGATCTTTGCGGACTGTTACAAATTTATCAAGTGCCGCAATGTTGTTGATGTGGATCTGCTACTTGAGTTGAAACAGGATTTATTATCAGTTTTAGTTATCCCTCCTAAAAGTGATGAAGCCCGGAAACAAATCTCAGACGAATCGAAACCTATCGAGTTTCAGAATGGCGATGAAGTGAAAGCCAATAAAGCCTTTGTGGAAACAGCTTTTTTATTATCAAGCAGATTTGACTTGAACGAAGTTGCAGCAGCAGAGTTACTTTACCATTCTGAACAGTTACGCTACCATAAGGGAACCACGTTCGAAGACAGCGCCATTTTAGCCTTTTACTCAAGATATGAATACATTTTAAACATCTTGGGATATTTGCTATCTACCAGCCAGTTACATTTGATTTTTGACGACAAAGAATTTGATACTTTGTTTGATTCCATCCACCAGAGTTTCTCCAAGATTTACAAATTATTAAACATACTCAACGATCTCATAGATAAACAGAAAGTGACAAGCGACATTAACAATCTCAACTTTATCACCAGCATCAACTATGAAAAATTACAGCTTTTCAACCTCCACGAATTGACAGCTCAAATCTTGTACTTGTGTATCCAACACTATTTTCATAAATTTGGTACTTTAAACAACTACAAGAAGTTGACAGATTTTATCAACGCTAATATCACCGACGATGACGTGATTGTGATTCATTTCCTACCAGGAGTCTTTTCGTTTATTTCCAACTTGTTCAACGCACCCAATAGCGACGACCAGGTACCTGCATTTGTCACATATATCAGCAATAAACTAGCAGACGATCACAAAAATGTGGTTGAAAATGATGTTATCGATTTATCCAAATCAAAGCTCAAATCTTTTGAAGCAATCGTGGATATAGTGTTTTACACCTCGTTTATTTCTTGGTGTAAGGAACAGGAAAAGCGCGTCCAGAAGTATGATTTTAAGACAGATATCTTGAAGTATATTGAATGGTTGATAAATTATGATGTCATGGAAAAATTGTTGAATTATACAGCAGAATCTGCTACTGATCAGACTAAAAAGTTGCTCGATTGGGCAAACCATTACAATTTCAGGGCTTTACTACAAAGAAAGTACTCATACCTCACACCAGTTAAGTTCATCTACCCATCCATACAGGAGTTACTTTATGCAAAAGATTTGAAACCAGGATTAGAAAACGTTGCCAAATTAGCCGAAGTGTCTGACTTTAAAGTCAGTTCAGATTTCAACAACACCTTATTGGCACCTTATTTTCACAATTTTTTTAGTGGATTCATTTCCAATGCCGCAATCATATTAACACTGTTGAGAGATAGTGAAGAAGACTTCTTACTTTCATCTATTAACAGGAAACACATCGAGGAGAGTGATGAATCAAATGACTTTTCTTCAACAAAGAGAAGATCCAGTACAAGTGAGGGAGAGAATAACAAGAATGATAAAAATAGTAATGATGCAAGCTACGACTTAGAGGAAATTGCTTGCAGATCGGATTTAGAAAGATTTTATTTATCCTTCACCTACACTTACAATAACAGACCAGATTTGTGTGCTTCTTTCTGGGAAAATGAAGATCTGACTAATGATTTAATTGGTTTTATTAGCTGGGGTCTTAGCAACAACACTTCACCTTTAATCACTGCTACCTTTTGTTTGCTCTTGGGTTCATTGGCATGTGGAGGAGATGACGCCTCTTCTAGATTATGGGATATCCTTGTCCACAACAACAATTCCACGCTCAAGAAGAACGACTATTCGAAAATATCCATTGATTCGATTATTGACTCATTAAACTATTATGTTGATTCTCTTAATGAGAGCTTTGAGCAAGATTTGAATGAAAAATTAAGACTTCAACAGAAGAGACAAGACTTTTTGTTTTCCAATACCTCCTCAAAACGTGACATTACAGATAAAGCCCACGAAAAGATAATTATTGAATTATCAGAAGACTCAATTGTGTTCATTTCGGGATTCATCCAACTCATTGCTGACATTGTGAGAAACTTGTCGTCCAAAAATGAGAGATCGAAAGAAATCAAGAGAATTGCGTTTGATAGATTCTTCCCAGTGATCATCAATTTTTTGAAATTTGATAATTTGATAACCGGTGGAACTTCTATCTCAGTAGATGTGAATGCTCAAAGCTCAACCGATCCTAAATTAATTGATTTACCAAGCGTATTTGTCAATGATGAGAATAGAATTGTCTTGACTAACCTTTTGTTAACTTTGATGGGAAATTTTGTTGAGGATGACAATAATTTGGATTTGAGGTACAAGATTTGGAAAGTTCTTGATTCTTGGATATATCAGGGTTTACATGACAACTCAGCAAACAGTAACCAGAGCTCCAATTCCGTTGATTCACTTTTATTGATGCGTCAACCTCAAAGCAGGCCAAAATACTCCAATAAGAGAAACTTGAGAATTAATCAAAGTTTTGAAATCACATTGACCCACTTCTCACAAGTGGTGAACTTCATCTCGTTGTTAACAAAGTTATTGAAGCCATTGAGTAATAGCAAGCAGGCATTCACCGAGTACTCATTATTATATCCAGCTGATTTAGGATATGGTTACCGCAACAACAACCAAATTGGAATTTGGCCATACTTGGAATACTTATTAATTCATGTTTTTGCAAAATCAGATCAACTTTCTGATTTACAGGACAAATATAACTTGCAGGAACAGATCTTGAATATTATCCAGAGTTCGTTGAACGAAATTGATTGGGTTTTCCTAAATGATTTTTCTCGTAATGCAATTCACAACTTGAACAATTTCGATTTTATTTATGATTCCAAGATTCCAAATATTACATTGAACTACAACTTATATGTCAAATTGCACCATTCTCTTGCAACCCTCAACTACTTGTTTGATGATCGTGCTTGCAAGACATTATTTGGCATTGTTGGCTTAGGAGTTGAAGCAGGTAATGGGAATCAACAACTTTCCAATATGGTCGAGAAATCATTACTGATTATAGAGTCTGTTTTGAAGGTTCAGGATACGTTCATTAAAAGACTTCTCCCTATTTTGAAGAATAGGGATATTGTACCAGTTCCTTCTAACAAGGGAACTATTGGATTTGGCACCAGTATGAGTTTAGTTTTGTCAACTCCAAGATCAATGTTTGACAACCTATACTTCCCAAAGAATATTGGACCAAATGGAGCTGATGATTTCTATGAAATATTTTTGTTCTACTTATCAACTGTGGTTCATTTTGCCTTATATGTTGGGAGTTCCAACGAAAAGGTAGCTAAATCCTCGTTACACATTCTTGGTAAGATTGCAATGTCTCAATCGTTTGTTGCAAGACTGAAGTTCAACTCAAACGATCCTATTTTAAGAAAAAACAGATTGTTGACAACCTTGGAAAACATTGATGAATCTACCAAAATCCAGTACACATTTGTTGATCAATTCGAAAACGGATCAAACGAAATTAAGTATGAGATCCTACAATTTTTGTATGAAAATTTGGTTTTTTCAAACGGCAAGGAACCATGTGTCACTCATTTCTTGTTAGGGTACGAATGCAGAGGGGAAAACTTATTGCTTGAGCATAATGAAACTCACACCTTGTTTGATGCTTTGATTAATACTTTAAGTTCAAGTCTTGATTCACTTGCAGAAATAGACTACTACAACGGAAACAGTCATATTGTCGAGGTAGGACCAGCTAAACTCACCTCACTTATTCTCGAAACTTTGGTAAAGTTGATTCAGGATGAAATTACCTGTGTCATTACCTTGAACTACTTGCGCGAATACGATAATTTGTTTGAAAAGTTAATTAAATACCAACCCAAGATTGACTCAGAAACAGTATGGAGTCAGAATAAATTCGATGGTGACTTACAGAATGGTACTCTAAACAATTTCATTGAGAGTACAGAAAGCGTACAAGCATTCTTCTCCTTCATTAACCAAAGAAATTTCCTCTTGCAATATTTATCATTAGAATTCCACCATATTAATTCGGTGTCAAAGAAGGAGTACTATATTCAAATGTTGTTAGATAATAAGGAATACTTGAATGGATCGCCCAAGATCTTAAGTTTCTTGGACGTATTGAACCCCAACTTTAAAAATTTTGAAGTTCAACATTTCGAACCACTCAATTTGAAGTACAATTTACAATTGATTTTGGAGGAGGTCAAAAATTCACAAGAACAGAATTTGGATTTGTCAATCTTGAGTAAGATTTACAAATTAGTTTGCCAGAATGCCAAACCAGTCTCTGATGAAAGTAAGTTAACAGTATCATCTGAAGTTATGACAGATGGTAACAAGATAAAGGAGTTTATTACAAAGTATGTTTTATCAAACAAGTTGAGGGAAATTCAATTGAAATGTCTTCATTCATGGTGCCAACTTATTGAAATATTGATTACGGATAATAGCATTGGTTCCAAACTCTTGATATTGGAAGTGCTCCAAACGATTCTACCAAAGATAAATGATTATTTGGAAACCGACATATCATTTTCAGAAGAGCTTATTTCCTTAAGCGTTATCCTTTTTGATTTATATGACAAGGAAATCTTGGCCGGCAGCACAGAAGAAGTATTCATTATTGGAATTGAGAGAATCATACCTTTATTTAAGACATGTCTAAGTGGAATCTTAAATTCAAACTCTACTCCAAACTTGAGATCAGATTTATACGTCTTGGCAAACAACTTTTTACTTAAGGTGTTTGATAACGAAAAATTGGTGATTGAATTGTCGAAAATCATTCGGTCCATTGACAAGAAGGTGGTAGAAATTATCAGTAATGATGCTATTTATTCCGAAGGTTCATCAAGAATTACCTCTATTTTGCTTTTGGAATCTTTAATTCACTTGACTTCTATTACCCAGGCTAACTTTGTTTTGGATTTATTGGTCAAAAGTAATTCGTTATTATTGCTTGTCAAATCCATTAAAAGAACAGACGAAATGTTGCAGCTATCCTCTGAAGCTAACTCAGGTATTGGGTTTGATACATTATTGTACGAACTTACCGCCTTTAAGTCAACTTTGTACTTCCTTATCAGAGTCGCTCAATCGAAGGTGGGATCAGTACAGTTGATCCAGAATGAAATATTTTCCATCTTGAAACAGTCCAACTTGTTGAAAATTGATCCAGACCTTGGCTTAGATTTAATGATTGATGAATCAAACGATGCAAAAAGCGTCAAGGTCAGTCTTTTATTGGATACTCCATTATCTTTGCGCGATTTGTCAGACCATGGTAGTATTCATGGTGCCAATACCATATCATACTTCGAATTCTTGATTCCAATCTTCCAATTAGTTGTAACGATATTATTGGCTATGGGACCAAGTTACAAGCCAAGCTTGATTCAAGCAAAAGAGTTGATGAAAATCTTTGACACATTAATTGTTGGAATAATGAAGCGTGATGTATTAATTGAGGGAGAGAAGACAACCAACCTGAAGAATACAAGCAAACAAACTTTGCATGATTTGGACGAAATGGTCAAGTTATTTACCTTGTTGGATTCCTTGGTTAACTATCAAGACGAGTAGTTAAATAACAATATTATAAATTGCATTTTATCTTCAGTGTAGAGCGGTACACAAAGAAACTGACTGATATATATCACAACTATCTTGAAATTCACTCTATATAAAGATCTATCCTGCGCTTCTATAATAAGAAATGGTTTCGTGGTCTAGTTGGTCATGGCATCTGCTTAACACGCAGAACGTCCCCAGTTCGATCCTGGGCGAAATCATTATTTTTAATTTTTTTCACTTTATAGAATAAAGTGATGTTTTAAGACTTCTTTGTTGTTGATAGGTAATGTGCCTACATTGCTGTCACTTATCCAGTAGGGATATATAGTGTTATAACGGTACAATTGAAGTGTTGGTATTTAGTAAAAATGGTTCTCGCACGAACATGAAGGAGTTTTGTGTCAAATATCAGAGATGAAAATATTCTAGGTTGTCTTAACCACGAATAAAGAATAAATCAGGCATGTCAGAAGTAGAGACTGTGAAAACCGATCCATCCATCTTCTTAAGTGACATTATTGGAAGTTCCGTTCTTGTGAAGTTAAACAACGGTATCCAATACTCCGGGAACCTTCAAAGCATAGATGGTTATATGAACATCGTCTTAGATGATGGTAAAGAAATGATTGGAAATAAAATAGGTGAATCTTACGGCGATGTATTCATCAGAGGAAACAATGGTACGTATACAGTGATACCCCACAGAAGAGTTGACACGAGATATCAATAGAATTGGTCATACTAACTTTTCAGTATTATATATTAGTGAACAATAATGGGCTCACGTTACAACCAGAACTAATTGAGTTTTAAACACCGCAATACTTATAAACCAAATGTATTTTAATGCTATACCTTCTGCTAAAGAACTTGTAGGAATCAATAGGTTTATGTTTGTAAAATGATCGAACTCACGTGACCAAGTTGCACAAACCGGCTGACGAATCAAAAACAGTATTCAAAGATCCGAGTTAACTACCGGTTTGGGGCGTGCCAAACACAAAACACCAGGAAAATTCGGTGGAAAATCGACTCGCTAAACCTGATTAACATTCAAACAGATATAATCTACGTCAGTAACTATGTCGTTCGTCATCAGAAGACAATTGTCTACTTTGATTCCACCAAAGATCGCTTCTGCTAAGGTATGTATATTCTACAAAAGAAGAAAAGTGATTGTTGACTAAACAATGAGGAGGAGTTCATGTTGATGGCAGAGAATGAACCGAAGATGTTTTGAGAGAAGAAATGATACATTGAAGAAATATGAAAGTCATTGATATCACCGATTGGACTAGTGAAAGAAAGCATTATACTCGACAACAGAACACGTAGGACTACAAGGCAAGCAAATACTAACAATCAGAACATTGGATCTAATCCAAATGCCAAGAGAATGGCTGAGGTCGTTTCTTTCTACAAGAAGTTGCCAACTGGTCCTCAACCAGCTGCTAAGAAGCCAACCAACCCATTCTCCAAGTACAAGGCTGCTTACTTTAACGGTGACAATGCTTCTGGTAAACCATTACTCCACTTGGCTATTGCTGTTGTTGTTTTGGGTTACACTTGGGAATACCAATCCCACTTGAAGCACCACAAGGACCACTAGGTGTATAGTGAATAGAAAAAGAAGTTTTGAAGACATACGTAATTTCGTTGACCAATGTCCTGAGCCAGCATGGGTAACAGAAAATATACAAGCGGGAAAAGTAGCCAAGAGAAAAAAAAGGAAAGAAGTGGAGAAAAGCAAAGAAGGAAAACGCTAAGAAGAAAAGTGAATGCGGAATGTCTCTCGAGTCATCCCGACACAGATGTGCAATTTCATGTAAGAAGCTCTTCCTTTTGCCATTTCAACGGCTACGAGAAGTTCTTTTATGTAGAAGAAGCATCCTGTACACAACACCAAAAAGATGCTGGCTCTCGGTAGCAAGCGGGAAGAGGTGTTACAACTTTCTGGCTCTAAATCCGAATCAGGACCAGATTTCAGCATTCAATAAGAGACAGACAGCTTGTATTGGGGCTTAGACGAAAAATAGTTGGAAACTGCACGCCGCTACGAAACAATTTCAACAAAAATTACAATACATTACTGAAGTAAGGTACCGGGTTGGGGTGCGCTTATCTTATTTTTCACACGACCTTGCAAGGGTTCAAGGTGGAAGCTTAGATTAGTAGAACAGGGGTAAACTGAAGGGTGGGGCCGCGCATTTGATCCCTATCCTCCGTAGTGACAAAAATAACAGAACCAATCAGAATACCGGAGATATAACGCAAGGTACCCATTGTAGTTTCCATTCCAGAAGAACCGCTAAGTTTTTTTAGATAGCCGAACTGTCTGGCTGCTATTTTGTATTCTTTCCTTTACACACTCCCCCTTGATAGACAAAAAAAACTTCTCCCCAATTTATTCAACACTGGTAATTTTTTCTAACAAACACTGCCAACAATCTTATAAATCCTCACATAATTGTACTGCCACGAGTCGTGTTTTTTTACCAGCATTCTTGAAAACGATCTTATTACCTTATAGAAAATGGAGCCTCTGGACTCGCAGTATCAGTCGAGGCGGATTGCCAGTGCTTCGTTACAACCACCGCAACAATCGGGCACTCACCATATTGACCAAATTCCAACCGCCAAACCCGGCGAACCGGCTACTCCACGAATGTTACGTAGTATCAGTGGCTCATTGAGAAGTTCCAAAACAGATCTCAACGTTACTTCTGCTTCTGGACAGCCCCCCCAAACTAACCGCCAGAACGAGCCGACATCCAATTCTCCCAATTATGTGGCAAGCGATTTTCACAAAGCCCATTCTAGAGACCCAAGCTTTCAACAGAGACAATTACAACAACAGCAACAGCAGCAGCAGCAACAACCACATCAGCAACAACAGATGTTCCATAAGCGAACTATATCTTCCTCCCTCGATCCTGCCAACACACAAGCGCAGACCAACGCACAAAGGAAGCCCGAACTTTTGCCACCCGCAGCTATAGCATCTCCTAAATCAAAAGAACTTAACAATCCCAACGCCACTGGGCCAAAACAGCACTACGTTGCACAAGCAACAGCACCTTCTGCACTACAAAATGGGCAAAATTATACTTCGAGACAATCAAAATCGCAATCTCAGCAGCAACTGCAACTGCAACTGCAGCTGCAACTGCTGGCATCAGGTCAACACCAGAACCAGGGTCATGCACCTTCCACGAACCAACAGCAATTTCACAGAAAATCCATTGGTGACTGGGACTTTATAAAGACAATTGGGGCTGGGTCTATGGGGAAAGTCAAACTTGCTCAACATAATGCAACCCGTGAGACATGTGCGGTCAAAATCATTCCTCGTGCAGCCAAATTATACCAGAGAGCCCATGCCGATGATCCACCACCAGCAACATCCCAGGAAGCAGCTCAGAGACATAAGGAATTTGAAAAAGAGATTGCCAGAGACAAACGTACAATACGTGAAGGAGCATTGGGGAGACTATTATTCCATCCTTTTATATGCCGTTTGTATGAAATGGTTCCCATGACAAACCACTACTATATGCTTTTTGAGCATGTTGAAGGTGGCCAGATGTTGGACTACATAGTTGCCCATGGTTCGTTGAAGGAAAAGAATGCCAGAAAGTTTGCCAGGGGTATCGCATCTGCATTGGACTATTGTCATAAGAACAATGTCGTACACCGTGATTTGAAGATTGAAAATATAATGATTAACGAAAAAGGTGATATCAAGATAATTGATTTTGGTCTTTCAAATTTATATTCCCCCAAGAATTTATTGAAGACATACTGTGGTTCCTTATACTTCGCCGCACCAGAATTACTTTGCGCCAAACCATACATCGGTCCCGAAGTTGATGTCTGGTCTTTTGGTGTTGTGTTGTATGTTTTGGTTTGTGGTAAAGTTCCCTTTGATGACTCTTCTGTCTCTGTTTTGCACGAGAAGATCAAAAGAGGTTCTGTGGAGTATCCTAATTTTCTTTCTAAGGAATGCGTCTCTTTACTTTCGAGAATGTTAATTGTGGATCCTACAAAGAGAGCAACATTATTCGAAGTCATACACCATCCATGGATGAACAAGGGTTATGAGGATAACGTACCTTCTTTCCTACCAAAGAGAATTCCATTGTCTTTACCGTTGGATGCTGACATTATTAGAACAATTGCATCATTCGATTTGGGATCTGTGCAACATATAACAGAAGAATTGACAAATGTCTTAACTAGTGTTGAGTATCAAATGAGTTGCGAAAACTGGCAAAAGGTCACTGATCTGGGACGTGATTATGCTTCTGCATCAAACGCTCATATACTACCTGATCCTACTGGTGGTTTCCACCCTTTGATTTCTATTTATTTCCTTGTTGAGGAAATGAAGAAGCGTAAGAGAGCTAAGGAAGATGCTGTGAAGGCACAGGTTCAGGCACGCGAGAAGCAGAAACAAGATACTATAGAACAGCAGACGAGAAATGCAGAATTTGTCGCTGTACCGCCTCTTCCACCAGCTCCACCTCATCATCAACATTCAAGAAGTGAAAATATTGAGATCAAGATATCCCAACAAGAAAAACCAGCCAAAAAGCAAGAACTTCCTATCTTGTCATTTCCACAACAAGCGCACACATCCACGATTCCAACCAGTTATGAAAGAAACTCCTCACAATCTCCTGTTTCTCATGAAGACAAGTTGGTGGCCCCAGTGATTCCGGAACAGCAACATCTGAGTCCAAAGGAAGCTACACCAGATACCTTGGATCCTAGCAGTAATAAGGCGTCAATGGGTTTCAACTCCATTTTGAGAAGAATTTCCACCAAGAAGAAATCAAGCCAACCTTCATCCCCAATTAAGGAATCCTCTCATGCCAGTCCAATCACTGCTCCAGCTATACCGAAGATCTCATTGTCCAACAACTCTCCAAGTTTGTCTCCGCAAAGCTCTTTCTCTTCTTCCAAGAGAGATCCTATGGTTCGTCGTGGTGTAAGCATGAAAATTACGGCCAAGGAAAAATCTTCTTCAACAACATTACATCCATCGCCCAAGCAATCATCACAGCAACAACAGGAAATAACTTCTAATCTCACCAAAACACCCGAAAAGAAGATTACACATTCGAGAACAAGCAGCACTGGCCAGAACAAATTTCATGGATTTATTCCGGTTGAATACTTACCTCCATTGCCTGATTTGAATGTACACAAGGCAGGTCCAACAACAAATTCCCACACCAATGCGAATAGTGTCAACAATACGTTATTGAAACCGAATGCGGCAGGTTCTGGAGGTCGTAAATTACACCCAACTGCTAGAGCCAAATCTGTCGGCGGTAACGTTAAAAGGGATTATTTCCAATATAATGGCGCACCAAACTTCCCTCCATTACCAAATGCCATGTACTCTCAAAATAGTGAAGAAATGGTTAGTGGATCTCGTGAATCAAACTCTGACGGCTTCTTTGATGACGTTCAATTGGATGATGTTGAATTACATGAAGTTCCTCACCTTACAGAAGAACAAATCATTCAACAATTTAACAACGCCAAACCTAACAGTATGCCTTCTATTGAGCATTGTAAGACATTGTTCTTAAAGGGTTTCTTCAGTGTGCAAACCACATCCACCAAGCCATTGCCAGTTATCCGGTACAACATCATCAACGTGTTGAGTAAATTGGGTGTTAAGTTCCAAGAGGTAAAGGGTGGATTTGTATGCGCTCATACTCCTTCATTACATCAGCCATCGACCGATGAATACTCCAACAATACATATGAATCTCAAAAGGAATACGAGGAGACTGTGAATGACGATGCAACGAGTGCAGAAAACAAGTTGTATGGAAATGCATTTAAATCTACTTCATCGTCAATAGACGAGGAGGTAACAAAGATTAGAACTCCTGATCACCAGGTCAGCAGGCAGCCTTCGTTGCATCTCAATACCCAAGGTTTGACACCACCAAGTCATAAGTCTCACCGCTCTTCCAATTCTATTGGTGGAGGACATAGACGTAAGTTTTCGATTGGTAACTCCATCCTTGGTACATACCGCAAGAAGAATGGTTCTGATGGATATATGCCTCCAAACACTCCAGCTGCAGCCAAGGTATTGAGAGGATACGAAAATGGCGAGGAGTTCTCCAGCGATAATTTGTTTAGAGAGCAATTTGACGGTGATTCCTATGATTCATTGAATGGCATGAACCTTGAAGGTGGCAGTGATATGTTGGTGTCATCCAGAGTGGAGCAAAGAGCAAGACACCAACATACTCCAAGTATGTCCAATATGAAGGCCAAGAAGTCGCCTTTAAAATTCGAAATTCATATTGTCAAGGTGCCATTGGTTGGTTTGTATGGTGTTCAATTCAAGAAATTGTTGGGTAACACCTGGAATTACAAAACTTTGGCTGGTCAGATTTTGAATGAGATGAACTTGTGAGTTGATTACACTTGAATAAGACTAATGTTTGTATCAAAAACGTTTTTTATAATAAGATCGATTTAATTATACAGTCGTAGAATCATGAGAGGGAGGAGGAGCAGGAGTTGAGTTTTCACCCTGAAAAACGGTCGATGCTGCCTCAGGTTGTGTAGGCAACAGAGGATCTTGCATATCCTGTTTGGGTTCACATGTTGCATCTTGTGTTGCCGCTAATCTTCTTCTCAATATACGGTCATCACGAGACAAATGAGTATTGATAGTGCCGTATATATGCTGTTCTTTGATCAATCTCCTTCTTTCGAGTCTTTTTTCAGCAGCGATTTTGAGTTCTTCCTCTTCTTGGAGCTGTTGTATTCTTATTTCTTCCTGACGTTGCTTTTCCTTAGCCTCTAACCGGGACGATCTCTTTCTAGTAGCAATCAACCCCAGCAACTGAACCTCTTTACGTTTACTGGTGATGAATCTTCTCTTCTTGAGCTCACAGGCAAAAATAGCGTTGATTATGGATTCTTCCATTATTTCATCGGCAAGGTCCTCACTAACCGATTTCACCACGCTGTCAATTTCGTATATGCTTCTGAAAACAAGTTCAAATTTGATATCGTCTTGGATATCAAACTGTTCAGCGTTATAATGGTTTTCGGGGATATCTGGAGCGAGTTTCCTCTTCTTGGGGATCACTAGCTTGTTGAAGCCAATAGTGCGCTTGTATAATCTATTGTCAAAGAGGAATAAATAATCCTCGGTTGACCCCGTTGTCTTTGTTGTGTGAATTGCGTTCATGCGTAACGTTTCCATGCTCATATCATTTTTGTCAAGCCAGTGTCTGAACCCGGCATACTTCGTAATGTACTTGATCAATATGTACAATATCTCATACTTATCTCCAATGGATAATTGGTCGAATTTGACAAGATTATCGTCAATATGAGTCGTAGCGTCGGTTTCATCTTCATCATCATCAAGACCACCCAAGGGAGTTTGTGAACCAAACCAGAGGCGAAAAATCTTTTCAAAGTTATTGATGGACGATAACTTGGAGTTCTGTACGGTTGAAATCAACGCTAGTTTCAACTTTGTTATGAATAAAGTGTTTGTTGTTTCCTGAGCAGATGAATCATCGAGCAAGAAATGGTTGGGGTTAAAGATTGCAAACTGATTGAGGAGTTCTAATTCAAAGATATCCACGTCGAAGAATTCAGATTGTAGCTTCAAATAGCCTCTAAAGTGATATATCCAGTTGTTAACGTAGAGATACTTGTAGGAAACACGTAAACTGTTGAGCTCAACATGATTTGCGAGATGGATCGGGTGTAGTTTGGCCAAAGAGGCTATTTGATCTGGGTCACCAAAAGATAAACTGTTGGCAGGATGTGACTCAACACCTTCTGGCTCAATGGGGGTGCTGGATTTGTGCTTGGATACCATGGACTGTCAACTAGGAAAAGGAAATGGTTGTTGCTGGTGGTGAAATTTATTCTACGTCGACGCGCCTGCGCGACGACATATTTCGTACTAGATAAAATAAATATTTCATTTCCCATATATATATATATACCAAACCCATTTTTAATTTTTTTATAGTACATCATTAGTCGTAGCCAAAAAAAAAACCGGTTCCAGTAACAAGTTTATCCCATAAGCTCGCTGATATTCTTGCGCCTTAATTCCTCTACTTCATTGACGTCTGCATGTGCACCAGCTTGAATCAATAATGACTTTAAGCCCTGGTTGAGGTCCAGAATCAAAGAAATCTCATTGCTGATTCTGATCAAAGCACTGTGTTTCGACAAGTTAGGCAAGCCATCCTTGGTCATGCGTGCACGTTTGCTTTTACGCTGCTCAAACGTCTCGCTGGGCAACTTGTTGAAAGCTTCAATATCGATAATCAATCGGAGGCATCTTTCATAGGCCAACTTGCACATCTGTCTACGCTTCTGCTCTGAGTGTGAGTGGTTTAACCTCTTTTGTTCCAATGAAAGAAGCGGTTTTGTCGAAGATCTGCGTCTTTTCTTTCCTTGTGCACTGGAATCACTACTACCATGACGCACATCCTTGCCTTCTTCCTGAGCTGGAGGAGTTATGGTAATGGAGTTTTTCATGTCATTTATAAAGAACGACGATGAAGATTCACGCGATTCCGATGGCGTTGGTAACTGGTTCTGTGGTGAAAGACCGGATGTATCAAGACGTCCAAGATGTGGTTGACTGAAAGCTTCGGTAAGCTCTTTCCTCAAGTTTTCGTGATCAATCGAGGCAGCAGGAGTGATTGTTCTGGCCTTCTGTAACCGGAACCCGTCTGTGTTGGGCACAGCCTTCATTGTATGCAAATCAAACAAGTCATTAAATTCATTCAGCGACTCTCCCGTTGGTGGCAAAATCCGATTGTTTGTGCTGATGCTGGTGCTGGTGTCGTTATTATTGTTATTGTGGTAAAAGTCCAACGGGTTTTTGAATGCTGTAGGATTTGCCAAGCTGTCCAAAAACTTATCCAAAGCATTGGATTCAGTGTTGGAAAAGAACTGGTCAAAGTCGTCTTCATCATCGTCGCGAGATTTGGATTGTGAAGACGACTCGGACTTTGACTTGGCCATATTGTTCCTTGGCGATGTTTGTAGTCTGGAATATGTTTTGTTGTCTACGTTATTCATAAGACCAGAGGCAGAAGCTTGTGGTTGGTTGTAATTATAGTTGGAGACCTGAGGAGTGGTCGCATGCTGGGCGTTGGACAAGTTGAAGCTGAACTGGTTGTTCCCCGGAAAGTTTGACGCTGTGTTATTGTTGAACAGCGGTGTTAAGTTGGTGATGTACTGTTGATTCAACATCTGAACTTTTTCCAACTGTTCAATCGATGCCACGGCGTGCTTGTGCTGGAGGGTGGTATACATTGAGTATGCTTGTTCGAAATCCATATCGGCAGTTACCATATCAAGAAACGAAACGGAATCCCTTTTTTGTGTGGTTGAAACAGGTGCTGTGGTTTGGTTCGGACTGTTTGACTTGGCCTCAGAGTTGTATCCGGAGTAGCCACTCATTATAAAAAGAAATGAAAAAAAGTCGGACTATATATATATCCCCATATGAAATTGGGCAATAATAAAAAGAATTTAATACGCCCCTTACGGCTAATGATAATTTGGAGAGCATTTGGTTGTGAGACCAAATTTTTCGGTGGGGATAGTAGTAAAAAAAAAAAATTAAACAATTAAAAAAAAAAACTTCTTGTAATCACCATCGGAGTCACAAATTAAGCTATTTCCTATTGTACAGACACACTGGAGGGGAGAAATGGCATTATTAACCTTATAAAAGTGTGTAAGAAACTGTTGCACAGAGAGGAGAGGAGAACTATTTCGGGTCACCCTTTATAGGGACGACCTTTGCGACTAGAATAATTAATAGCTCGCCTGGCTTCCTTGCTACTCCCTTTTCCTTTGTTGCGGCCGTCCACAACGGCATATAGGGGAACGGTTTTTTTTATCTATGAATCTAGCCGACGCCGTCCCCACACTAAAGAGATGGGATTGACGGAAACAGCTGACGTCAGGTATCTAATCAGGTAACAGAATGATATTTTTTAACTGAAATGGGAAGGAGTTGCAAGGAAATTGACGGCGATGGTTTAATTAGGAAGCGCATTTTTACGGACTGTCTCAATTATGTATTAGGACTCTCTCCCTGGCCATTACGGACTTTGAGGTCGGCACCCGACTGATTCCAGCCCCTCCAACCACGAACAGCCCTCGTGGACAGACGGACAAACTCCTTTTTTTTTTGAAAAGTATACTACACCCCTCTCCAGAAAAAGCTGATGTTCCCTCGGTGATCCGGATGGCGCCCCACCACCGAAGCCGATCAATGAAGACCCACTTGGCTTGTCTTTAAGATATCGGGTACAAAACGGCTATAGCCGGTCCTAAATAATACCGCTAAATACGCTACATAAACCAAATTTCTCTGTTTCGTCTATAATTACTACTTTGTGGAAGTCATTTCTTTATCTATGATTGGAGTTTACGAAACGGGTCCATTCTCTATACCCAAATTATGCTATGATGGCTTGGTTAATTCGGGTCGTTATTTTTCTCGGTTCATGTATATTGCGGGGATTATGTCCTTCGCAACATGCATTTTCCCTTAGCAATCTGCAAAATGACTATATTTTTTCTTCTCTCGTTTACGATTCACGCCGCTTCCCCGACATATATTGACAGGGTAAACGGACAACATCCCTTTATCATGGCCAAATAAACCAATCATCAATCTTCTTATTGTTACCATTTTATTTTTACTATTCAGATTACATTCTTGACATCAATCGGTCTTTTTCTTTCTTTTTCATTTTGGGCGAAGTATTATTTCAAGTGTACGGGGAAGGGGTAATTAAGTTGCGTTGATCCGTAATCAGTAGTTGTAATTCGAGCCTCCCCGTTTGATGTACAGCGACTTATTACATTGATAATAGAAATATTAAGAAGATACTCCACTTTTTGTCTTTTCTATCATGCCAACGTTAGCCACGAAGAAGTAGAGAAGGTGGAGACCCTGGTGCTGCGTGCAGGTTAACACCAACCTCAGACCCATCTTTTTCTGCCTGCAGACGAGAGAAAGTAAAGACAATGATAATAGATGGACCGTTTACTCGATGAATTGGCACATGTGTTGCCTCAGGATTATCGATGTAAGCTTTTTTATATTCAAAGCAAGCCAGTATATGTCAAATCTGTGGTTACACCACACAGAGGTTCTGCAACAAACACCATCAAAATCAGACACTTTTTCACCTTGATTGATACGGCGACCAATGGGATACTTTACGGAATCGAGGTATTTGTTTATATCACTTTGAACCCCAAGTTGGTCCAATACATATTTGTCTCGAAATGCGATACCGTCGGCTTGCACGAGTCGAAGGTGAGGTTTGGACTCGTCACCAAGTGCTTGCTCCAGTATTTGATTGCATACGATTTAAACGAGTACAATTTGACAAAGAGAAAGAAGAGCGTTGAGATTGCACCAACTGCCATTCATAAGCGTGAGTATGATATTTACCAAAGGGATCCCATTTTTGCATTAAATCGTCTCATCAACAACCTTAATGATCCGAAATTCTATGAGTCATTGCCGTATTACAACGAGCATCCGACTACAACAGAACCTGAGGGACTCAAGCTTGAGTTGCCGCAGGAACAAACAATAAAAATCGCCCTTTTCACCCGGGCTAGCGAGCAGTACTTGTTTCCCAAGTCCCACAAGAATGCGAATAAACACTTGGTTGATGGTCAACAGTTGCTTAAGTGGTGGCTCAAGGTGATAGATAGTGCATTAACGTCACACTGGAACTGTAAAGTTCTTATTCCCGGAGCCGAAGAACCCACAATGCGTAAGTATATTGAACACTTCGGTGATCGGTGGTCGCTCGGCCATATTTTCAACGACGATACCAACGCTACTGCCGTGTACAATATTCCGTTATTTCCTGACGACCCAAAGGGCCGGTTTCTTGAGCACTTAATTGTGGAGAACCGGTACAATTCGGTTAGTATCGAGCAGTTTTATCAGGAATTAGGGTTCCGGCAAGAATTTCGGCTCAGCAGTTTAGTGGGGCTCATTGGCTGCGAATTAACGGCCGTGCCGGTTCCTCATAAGATATTGACTGCAGTTGCAACTCCTTGTGTGTTGCGGATAACAGATTACAAACAGGTACTCAACCTAATTAAGGACATTGATTATAGCCAACAAACTGACGTTATCAATTTGGTAACAAATTCCATCCCGGCTACAATGGGAAATTTTAGCAGTGAGTTGGCGTACGTAGACCTTGTTGGGCGTTGCGCGGAAGCAGGCACTAGCGTGCCGCTGCGTGCAGCACAGCCAGTTGCCCAAACAGTTGCTGTTAAGCGTAAGCCCAAAGTCAACAACTTGAGCCATTTGGTCAAGAAGAAACGAGTATAGGGCAGTAACACACAAGCACCAGCCACCACCAGCCACCAGGAGAAACAGCAAAATCAGGTGACCGAAGATCGACTGACATCACACTGAGACTTTTCGTCCTAAAAACGTGATCCAGAATCAAGACACAAAGACAAAATGAGAGTGGAGATAATCCCCCTCCGCAAGATAAGCTAAAAATATATATGTAATTGACAAACTATTGCCATTTGATATATTTTTACTAGGTTATAGGGATGTCCAAGAACTATATTCATGATTCACAATGTGTGATGCTTCCACAACTTTCAAGTGCACCCACCGTGACTAGTCTGCTGCAGCGAGAGGTGTCATTTTCTCCGCAAATGCCGCAACGCCAAATCGTACCAAGCAATACCTCACCACTACTTTTGCACCAGCAACTGTACCAGAACCCCAAGCAGCGCAGAAATAGCATCAGTACACTCAGTGCCAATCCTGCAAACGTATCATCCATGCAAAGATCAACCTCTGTGTCGCTGCATAGAGACACCAGCCACAAACGCTACCTGGTTGCTGGACACGAATACCAGGCAGCAGCACCACCTGCCCAAGCCTCAGGACCTCCCACCACGGACCAGATCTTTGACATGATGGAGAGAGAACAGGATGCCATTGTGCTCAAGCTTATGCGTGAGATCGAAGTGTTGAAACAGGAAAACTCACTGCTCAAGACATCCATGGCTGCGGGCTCAATCGCAACTGTTAGACGGTCCCTGTCGCTATCGTCTAATCATCGCCATTCCATCTCATCGTCTAGCTCAGCCTCACAACCCCCCACGCCGTCTACTTCTGCTGCAGGAAGAAACAGTATTTTGTTTCCTACAAGTCAACCTACACCACCAGGAACAGGGGCACCATCCAATGAAGAGTTATTTAAGCGATTCAAGGTCGAGCTGAATATGAACCCGCGCATGAGAAGCCGAAACAACTCAATGTCGTCTGTAGACCAGTTATTGGAAGAAAACAAGACGTTGAAACAGGAAATCAAACGGTTGCGGGCAGAATTAGACCTGTATAGATAAACACGAGTACATGCATTTTTTTTCTTTTATTGTCTCTTTGGTTGCATCGAACTCCTATTTTTTCTGCTCCTGGAAGGCCCCTGTTAATGTGTAAAATGTCGGTATGTCAAATGCCACAAAACCTTTTTGATACATTTTTTGGACAAGAATGGCTGCGAAATCCACAAAAGTGAAAGGGTTCAGTGCCAAACATGAACCCATTTATTATCGCCGGCATTGTGTCTCTTGTTCTGAGCCAAGTTATTCCTGAAAGACACGAATCCAGTCTAGTTGAACCCAGAGTCAGTCAGTCTGCTGCTCTGTTACCGTTCCCACAATGGCTCACCGAGGTTACTGGGCTCCTGCAATGGCCAGGAATGGACCCGCCATATATCCCACTCCCATTGATAAATTTTGATATCGTACCTCCACTAGCACCTCATAACCCAGAAGTGTGTAATGATGCAACTCGTGAAATTGCCTGTTCGTTTGACTGTTACAATTGTGTCAGTTTTGACGACGTGTATACCTGCCCTGTTTTATCGCAAACATTTGACGACGGACCCACTCCTGTGACTCCCCAGCTTCTTCTGCAACTCGAAAAGCCAACAACCTTTTTTACATTGGGAATCAATGTGGTCCACCATCCCGAAACATATCGTCAAGCGGTCGCACGTGGCCACGTAATGGGCTCACATACCTGGAGTCACAAGTTTTTACCCTCGCTTTCAAATGAGGAAATTGTTGCCCAGATCCAATGGTCAATTTGGGCAATGAATGCAACCAGTAATCATCTACCCAAATGGTTCCGTCCTCCATTTGGTGGACTCGATAATCGTGTAAGGGCCATTGTTCGCCAGTTCGGCATGCAGAGCGTTTTGTGGGACTTTGATACCGTCGACTGGCTGCTTCAAGTGCACGAGTCAACCAAAACTGAAGCTGCAATCTTCAACGATCTCACTCGTCATAAAGCTCAAAACTCTGACCAGGGACTCATTCTAGAACACGATACGACTCAGCGCAACATTGACGTTGCTGCATATATCAATAAGAATATCTTGGGTAGCTTGAATCAAATGACAGTGCCCCAGTGTGTCAATGGTAATGCTTATCTTAAGGAGTTTGGCCCCAAGTAAACCCGCTCCTTTGTACCCAAAGAAAAAAACAAAAAGGGTTTTCCGAGCCACACACTCACCTAAAATAGTTAAACTTTATATATGATCCCTTATCGCTCTCAAACGGATTGCTCGGTCCAGTCTCTCCCCGTGTTAGTTAACTTGCTAGTCTCGTATCTTCTAAAACCTTACCCTTTTTCTAGATCAGTACGGATGCCTGTTCTGGTAGGCGAGTTTCTAAAAGCAGTTGGGTATATTCAATAAAAATAAACTAAAGTAAAAAAGAAATGAAGGACTGAAAAATAATATTGAGGGAATTAAACACTATCCTTGCTTAAGCAGATGAAACAATTGGAGCAGCTCCCTTCAACTTGTCAGCAATTTCCTTGGTGGCAGGTGCTATTTTATCCTTGGTAGATTGAGTGATTTCAGTCACGTAGTTTTCTGTTTGAGTCTTTAAGGGTTTGATGAATGATTCATTGAGTTCCTGGATCGACTTGGTGGCAGTAGCGTATGAAGCAGACAAGTTCTTGGTGAGTTGGTTGGATTGTTCATTTGCACTCGACTTGATTTCTTCATTGTATGTCGAGATGACCTTGTTGGAAACTTCGGTAGACTTGCTTGAAACTGTGTAGACAACTCTACTCCATGCTTCCTTGACAAGCCCAACAGACTTGGCAATCTCAGTTTCAGCTTCGTCCTTGGCAGCGGCAGTCTTTTCAGCAGCAGCAGGTAAAAACTTATCCAATGTCGCAGAAGAGTAGTCGTTGACTTCCTTCAACTTGGCAGCTGGTACTGTCAACACGATTTTGTCAACCGCGTACGATAAGACCAAATCCTCAAAAGTTTTGTCTGCGGCAGCCAAGTTATCGTGTACCACACTGTATTTGGAGACCACAGAGGAGTTGATTAATGTCCAAAGGGGTAATACATACTGCGAATAAATAAATGAAACCAACTGAAAGCTGGCTAGATAATTGACGACAGCAGCAACGTAGGTGTACGACAAAAGGTGTGATAAGGATTTGGATTCAAAGCTGGTCTTCGACATGGTCTATTAGCAAACTCTTTAGGGATAATTTAGAGTGTGGACGGGCCAGGAGAAAATAGGGTGGTATTTATAAGGATACAGATGATTAGCAGCCATCACCTTACACAAAAGCTTTTTTAACACCTCGGTGTATGCACACCTTTTCTGTCTTGGCATAAGATATGCATGTGAAAAAGCCAAACCTACGCTGTGGGATCTGTTCAAATACAGACACCGCCTCGATCGCGAAGATAAGGTTTTGGTGTGGTGATTTCTCCCACAAAGGACACGGTCGTAAATGTGCATGAACTAAGAACAGATTCGGTCGAACGATCCCACACAAAACTCTGTGTATAGTTTTTTCTCTCTTTCCCGATTCAGAAAGGCTTTCCGTGTGTTTACAGCCGAATGGGCTAAAGTATGCTTCTGAGTCAAATCTCATGATTCTTTCTTGTTTAGTTCGTATATGTATAAAAAAAACTGAAAAAAGTAAATATAACCTATCCTTATTGCTGCTTGCACTCAGGTGGGTTCTGTTTGGGCTTGCCATCGTCGTCTTCATCTTCGTCGTCTTCGTCGTCGTCGTCGTCACCTTCTTCGTCTTCATCGTCATCTTCGAGTTCTTCTTCCTTGCCATCAAAAACAAGATCCAAGAACCAGTCAATGGGTCTTTGAAGCAAAAGGTTCTTGATGTCTTCACCGACCTCGTAGTCCCACGACAAGTTTTCTTCTAATTCAGAAGCAACTTCGTCGTCAACTTCTTCTTCGTCTTCTTCATCCTTTGGTGGTTGTGGGGGGTCAAAGAAGTTGAAGAAAGACTCGGTAGGTGTCAACTTTTCAATGGTTCTGGTCTGCTTGGTAGTCTTATTTCTTTGCTTTCTTCTTTCGATGTCAATGGTAACATTGACTTCCTTTGACTTCCAGTTGATCTCGCACCCTTCAGCATGGTCATACACCAAATCACCAGATTCACTCAATTCTTCCTGGTAGTAGTATGTCTTGGTCAAGAATTGGTTCGAGAAGAACTCGTTGTCCTTGCTGAACTCAAATAATAACACGTATCCCAAAGTATCCATGTACTCCAATTTGATGTCGATAAGATGCTGTAATACTTCGGCATCTCTGTCGGTGATAAGCTCAGCAACACTCGACAAGTTTTCCATGGCAGTGAACCAGAACCCAGGAATACCTACAACACCTTCATCATCATCTTCTTCGTCTTCTTCTTCTTCTTCTTCTTCATCCTCTTCGTCTTCTCCTGTGGCTTCCTTAACAAGAGCCTCACCCTCTTCGATCTCAGCAGCAGTTGGCTCCTCGGAACCAACAATGATGTTACGTCTTCTCGTGTTCAATGGCTCGTATTTCTTGAGATACTTCTTTTCCAACTCAAAAAATTCACGATGGAACTCAGAAACAATCTTCAACTGTTCATGCTGAAGCGACTTTAAAGCATGGACTCTTTGCTTGACCTTCTTGGGCAATCCATCGATGTATCCGCTCTTTTGACCAACAAGGGAACCTAGTTTTCCCTGGATCATCGACAAAAGAGCCGGGTTGTTGGCCAACTGCTGGGTCACGTCGTCACTTTCTTCATTGATTGTAGACACGGTAGGTGGCTGTGATCTCAAGTAAGAGTTGGTGACAGAACTAGGAGTGTTCTGTGGAGTAGGTGCCTTGGCGATATCGCCATTCTTACTTCTAATTGGTTCCGCCATCAAATCTATCGAATGAAAACGTGGTGGTTCCAAACAAGCTTCGTTCCGAATTTGAACCTTGCCTTCAAAAATTGAGAAAAATAAGGGAAAAAACGACTATTAAAACGTACAAAAATAATAAAAAGAAACAGAGGAAAGAAAAAAAGAAATTTTAACGCGTATTTCTTTTACATTGTCCATCTACAACCAACAATCACTATAGCGGGGAAAACTAATTCATCACATTAAATAATCTCATCAAACTTTGACGCCCTGAGGTAACTCCATGGTTGTCTCTTCTATATCATCGTACTTTCCATCCAAGTAGAGCTCAATGTCGGCCTTTCTGTCTTCCCATTCCTTGACTTGACTCAATTTCTCTTGGATCTCTTTGATCTCGTTATCAATCGACTTCAAGTTTTCTTCTGAAGTCAAGTCATGGTATTTCCAATTCTTCCCTCCGTCTTCGATCTCAAGAACAAAATCATGATACTTCATTAACAAAGGACGATGCGACAAAGTGATAAAGGCAATCTTCTTTCTCTGTAAAAGCTCAAACAAGTAATCTTCAACATCGGTCGACACAGCATTGGTACTCTCATCCAATACAACTAGACGTGGATGCATAAACAACACACGGGCCAAACTGACTCTCTGCTTCTCTCCCCCGCTGAAAACATCCTTCCAGTCCTTGACAACATTGAAATTTCCTTCACGCTTCAACAAGTACTCCAACTTGACCTCGCGCAAAATGTGGTACAAGTAATCATCGTTGTACCCCATTTCAAGCATGTCATTGTAGCTGTATGGATAAATAATCTGGTCCCGCAAGTTTCCGGTTGTGAAGTACGTCTTTTGAGGCAAGTAAAAGATATCCTTGTCGTCAGGCTTCGATAACAAACCACGATATAATGGCCATAACCCAGCAATAATACGCGCAATAGAGGTCTTACCACATCCATTGGCACCTAAAATCAACAAGTTTTTGTGAGGGTTAAGCTGGAAATTCAAATCCTTGATCAAAGAAGGACCTTCCGACCCCTGAGCAGATGGAATAATAACTGGAATGTTTTCAAATCTAACACCTTCATTATATTTGTTTTGTATCGTCCCATGGATATCATGGATACCCAATTCCGAGCCATAGTCAAACCGAGGTGAGTGAACCTTGTGGAGGTTGGTCAACAAGTTGAACACTCTGTCAGTGTACCCAGTCAATTCTGACACATCCTTGATCGAATACATCAATCTAGAACCAGCATCGGCAATCGACAACATCAATCTCTTGTTAATGATAAACTGTCTCATGTTATGTGTTTCATTGACCTTGACAGGTCTCGAATTATCCTCCTTGGGCCAGATCTCATCCAAAAATACGGGTAACCCAGCAAACACATATCCCCAAGCAGACCAAGTGTACTTCAAGATATAGTCTTCCAACACCGAGTAGTAGAAGGAAATGTTGATTTCAACATTTCTATGCTTGAGCAATTCAGTAAACTTTTCGTGTAATTTGGTCTTCTCAATCACTGATCCCTTGTAGAAACCAATTTCTTCACAGTTGGTCATTAAGTTCAAGTGCTGGTTATAGTATTGGCCCTCCAAGTGGGTTCTTCTTGCAGTCAACTTACCAAATGAAGGAGTGTATTTCTTCAAAAACATCGCTGTGACAAAGTAATTGGCAAAGATACCAATGATGGCACCCGTACCCAAGTTATCTCTTAAGTAAACCGCGAAGAAAATCATATCCATGGCTGGCTTACCCATGCTGGAAAACAAGCCACAGATAGAATCACAAAACTTGGCCACGTCATTTGTAATGTATTGGTCGATGTTTTCGATGTCACTACTATTCAAGGTAATTTTGTAGTAAGCCATTACTTTATCAAGATACATATCGTGGATATATCTTGTCAAGTTTGTTCTGAAACTGAGGGACAACATATCAGTCAAGTACTTAATGGCAGCGTTGGTGTACGATGCAGGGAAAGCAATCAAGAGCCAGTAGATCAAATCACGAGAAAACTTCTTTCCGTTACCTCCAATCAAGTTCTTGACGATCTGACCGTCCAACTTTGCTACCACCAATGACAACCAAGTTCTTAACACAAGAAAGAAGATCTGGGATAATAACAACGTCATGTTTCTTGAAGTATACTTGGGCATAAGAATTCTCCAAATGATACGTAACTGGCTCAAAAATTTCGACTGAAAGATCTTTCCAGGCTGTTGGCTGGCAATGGATTGGTCGATCATGAAATTCTTATACAAGTACTTATCTGCAGCGTACCGGTCCAAGTCTGGTTTGGGGATAATGATTCGTGAAACTTTGTTTTTGCCCTTGGGGATTAGGATTTCTCTTGAGCCGTTCTTAAGGATCGTGGACGATTGTCTGATCAAAGCGGGTCTGTTGCTGCGTTTGTTCAACTGGTGTTCATTATATTTGGTCAACAAGCTTCGTAGCGTAAAAAACACGCCCAACCCCAACGTCGACACAAGCGTGCTGAGGAAAAGAATAACGGGCCGTGACAGATAGTTGATCTTCACGTTGCTAGTGGCCACTGCCTCTCGCAAGAGAAGGATCAAGTTTCGTACGTCCTGCTTGGACCAACCCATCATTCTCGAAAAGGCAATCATGGGTGGTTTACGATAAAAAAGAATCCCATTCCGAAATCCCCACAAAACCGAGGTCATGGAGGGGAAAAAAAAATTATGTGCAGTAATCCATGGTATACCTCTGCGGTCCTGGGGTCTTTACCTCAAAGGAAGCAGAAAGGAAGCCGAGCGTTGAAGCTCACTGGTGTGTCTTCATATAATGGTATCTCTACACATTGTTCTGTATCAGTGCCACTCTCTAAGTTATTAATGTCTATTATTTCTATTTACCCTTACCCAACTGGTTGGAGATACACTGCTTGAACCGGGCGAATTCCTGAGCACACGTATCCTTTCCTAACGTCTGGTATCCGTTCAACACACACTTACCATAGGCCAAGCCTTCCTTGGAACACTTGGCGCTGGTGTTCATCAACTTCTTGCCTGGTCTTAATTTAGTCATGGATGCTTGTCATTGCGATTCGCGTCTCAAATTTTAAAGATCGACCAAATGGTAGTGCGAAAAATATAATCACAGTACCGCTCCTATACGTGCGGAAGTTATGCCTGTCACAAGTCCATATATAGTTTTAGTATGAAGGTTATCAATATATATGTAGATTGAGTGTTATTGACCGTATATGTTACCTTTTGATTGGCAATCATCCACAAACAGTTACAGTGGCCGAGTGGTTAAGGCGACACCCTGCTATTAAGCGGTTCAGGTGTTGGGATTTTCCTTCGCAGGTTCGAATCCTGTCTGTGACGCTATTTTTTCTTTTTGCTGTTTTTTTGGTCATGTGCACCTACGACACCCGTATTGCAAGGCTGTTGTGTCGTTCTGGTAATCAATCTGGTGGTGGCATAAAACTCCGATCGCGTAAAAAAACTTCGAACTATCAACGTATCTTTGCTTAAATCAGATGGATCCTACTAATGACCCCAACTTTACGCGGCCCCTGCTAAACCAGGAAATCGAGCCCACAGCTCCCTCGTCCGAGATCCCAACAAATATGCCCATACAACCATTTGTGTTGGCCGATTTGGGGAACCCCGTCGACGCTCCGTCTCCACACCCGTCTACCACAAAAAAGTCGACCAAGCTGGACGACGAGGGCAAGTTCCATTCCAAGATTCCTCGGATCCACAGTGACTTGGTCAATTCGTCTAGCGATGAGGACCAACCAGAACCAATATTACCTCCTACTGTCGAAGTTAAGTCGTCGCAAACGGCTGACTTGGAAGAAGTGCCTCATGGTATCCAACGACAAGCAAAAACGCTTGACAAGTATACGTTTCCAACCCATAGATTGGCCACAACGTTATCAGATGACTCGAAATACCCACTTGTGATTGTGGCGTGCGGGCTGTTCTCGCCCATAACATACTTGCATCTCCGGATGTTCGAGATGGCAATGGATGCCATCTCGGAACAAACCCGTTTCGAGGTCATTGGAGGCTACTACTCGCCTGTCTCCTCTAACTACAAAAAACAAGGGTTGGCCCCGGCACATCACCGTGTCCGCATGTGTGAATTGGCATGCGAAAGAACGTCGTCGTGGCTCATGGTTGACGCATGGGAGTCCTTGCAGCCCAAGTACACCCGTACTGCATTGGTTTTGGATCACTTTAATGAAGAAATCAACGTCAAGTGTGGTGGAATTATGACCAAACTGGGCGAGAAGCGCGGGGTCAAGATCATGTTATTGGCCGGTGGAGACTTGATAGAGTCCATGGGCGAGCCTGATGTGTGGGCTGACCAAGACTTGCACCATATTTTGGGAAAGTACGGCTGTTTGATCGTTGAAAGGACTGGGTCCGATGTCAGAAGCTTCTTGTTGAGCCATGATATAATGTATGAGCATAGGCGAAATGTGTTGGTGATCAAACAGTTGATCTACAATGATATATCATCCACAAAGATAAGGTTGTTTATCAGAAGAGGCATGTCGGTGCAGTACTTGCTCCCCAACTCGGTTATTAGATACATCCAGCAGAACAAGTTGTACTACGAAACAGAACCAGTCAAACAGGTAATGAGTGAAAAGGCAGATTAAATAATATGTATTAGAATTAATTATATATTTACCATTCCTGGGCCTTGAGACCGTACAATGACTTCTTGGCGCCCTTGATGGGCTTGATGAGCCTCGATCCGCCTTCCAAGAACGAGAACTTGTCTCTTCTAATGGCTTCATACTGGCTAATGAATTCTTCCTTCTGCAATGTCAAGCCAATGTCATCAAGACCATTGACAAGACAGTGCTTTCTGAACGCTTCGATCTCAAAGTTTTCCACCAAAACTTCCCCGGTTTCACCATGCTTAATCTGTTGGTTGGGTAAGTCGATGGTCAACTTGATGCCAGCAGTAGCAAGTGGATACAACTTTTCACGAATAACTTCGGCAGGTAATCTGATGGGCAACAATCCGTTCTTACACGAGTTATTGTAGAAAATGTCACCAAAGGAAGGTGCAATCATACACTTGATACCAAAGTCTTTCAAAGCCCATGGTGCATGTTCACGCGAAGATCCACAGCCAAAGTTATCACCAGTGACCAACAAGATCTCGGCTTCACGGTTCTTGCCGACATTCAAGACGAAATCGGTCTCGGTATCGTTTCCATTTGCATCCTTAACGAATCTGGCTTCGTAGAATAAACCATTCTTCAAGCCAGTACGCTTGATGGTCTTCAAGAACTGTTTAGGAATGATGGCATCGGTGTCAACGTTAGCCTTATCTAATGGAGCAGTAGTACCGGTCAACACGGTAAACTTGTCCATACCAGAAGGAGCAGATTCGGTCTTTGGGGTCAGAGACTTGGGGATATCGTTGATCTGTTCGGCTGCTGCAGCTGGGGTGTTATCAACAGGCTGCTTTTCGTGCTCATAAACAGCATCTTGCAATGCCTTGTCTTCTTCAGCTTGAATCGCAACAGCTGGTTCGTCGGAGTTATCGTAGTCAAACTCACGGATATCGGTAAAGTGACCCTTAATGGCAGCAGCAGCGGCCATGGCTGGGGACATCAAGTGCGTTCTCGAACGTGCACCTTGACGACCTTCGAAGTTTCTGTTAGAAGTAGAAGCACATCTTTCTTCCGGATCCAAGATATCTGGGTTCATACCCAAACACATCGAACAACCAGCTTCTCTCCACGAGAAACCAGCAGCTTCGAAGATCTTGTCCAAGCCTTCTCTTTCGGCTTGGGCCTTGATTAAACCAGAGCCAGGAACAACAAGTACTTCCTTGACGGAGTCTGCCTTGTGGTGGCCTTTGGCCACGCGTGCAGCAGCACGCAAGTCTTCGATTCTGGCATTCGTACACGAACCAATGAATGCCTTGTCGATCTTGATACTCTTCAATGGAGTGTTGGGGGCCAAGCCCTGGTATTCCAATGCTCTCAACATACCAGACTTCTTGATTGGGTCGGAGACGTTAGCAGGATCAGGGACACTGGCAGTGATAGGTAAGGCATCCTGAGGCGAGTTACCCCAAGTGATGGTTGGTACGATGTCAGATGCTGGGATCTTGATGTCAAAATCAAAGAAAGCACCTTCGTCGGAATGTAACGTTCTCCAGTAGGCAAGAGCTTTGTCCCATTCGGCACCCAGTGGAGCCAATGGTCTTCCCTTTATGTATTCGTAGGTAGTTTCGTCCGGCTTTATCATACCAGCACGGGCACCAGCCTCAATAGACATGTTACAAATGGACATTCTTGCTTCCATCGACAAGTTTTCAATGGCCTTACCAGCGAATTCAATGACACAACCGGTACCACCAGCGGTACCAATGACCCCAATGACGTGAAGAACCAAGTCCTTCGAGGTAATACCTGGCGACAAGTCACCTTCAACAGAGATTCTCATGTTCTTGGACTTGGCCTGGATAATGGTTTGCGTGGCCAAGACGTGTTCGACTTCAGACGTACCGATCCCAAATGCAAGCGAGCCAAAGGCACCGTGAGTCGAAGTGTGTGAGTCACCACACACTACTGTTGTACCTGGCAAGGTGAAACCTTGTTCAGGACCCACGATATGCACAATCCCTTGTCTGGAATCGTCCATACCGAAGTATGTGACGTCGAAAGCTTTGACATTCTGTTCCAAGGTCTCCACCTGTAATCTGGAGTCTTCCTGATCAATAAACGTGCTGACATTCTTAAAGTTGGCACGAGAAATAGTAGGAATATTGTGGTCAACCGTGGCCAAAGTACAGTCTGTTCTTCTCACTGATCTACCAGCATTGCTCAAGCCTTCAAACGCTTGTGGAGACGTCACTTCGTGGACCAAGTGTCTGTCTATGTATAATAAGTAAGAGCCGGATTCATCCTTGTGAACTATGTGGTCTTCAAAGACCTTGTCGTATAATGTTCTTGGAGCCATTGTGATAATAATAGTAATTATTCAATAAACAAAAGATGGGGCAGTCGGTTGATTATATAGCTGTGAAATTTTCGCCTGGGGTGGAGAGGTTGGCAAGAAAACAGAACGCCGGTAACGGGGCGCAAACCGGCGCGCTCAGGTGAACGGGATTCTCTCCAATAAAAGTCCACAGAAAAGTCATCTAGAACTGTGCAGGATGCAGGCCCGGCTATGACCCGCACCTCTTTTGAAGCAAGTTGAGCCTGTGTGCAGTTTAAGGTTTGGGGGCTTAATTGAAATTACAGGTTACAGCAACTGTTGACTTCTCTTTGCAACTTGATAGTTTTACAGATTAGTATCCTTCAACAAAAAGAGCACGCGTGTGCACACCTGTAAATACAAAAAAATTACAGGTTTGTTATCAAAATCCAATTTCTACTACTCTCTCTAAAGAGTGACTCCAGATGTTGCCGTTAGGAAGTAAACGTTCAAAGATCAGACCTCCAAGGAAGTCTTTGGTCAGTTCTTCAATTGAGAATAGCTCAGATCTGGTGGTTGATTATGATCAGTCGTGGCAGGTGCTTTCCCATGCCATTTCTCAGATCCAGGGCAAGAATGTCTCCAACTTGCTGTACGAACAATTGTACAGAAAAGCATATATCTTAGTATTGCGGAAGTTTGGAGCCCGACTTTACGATAACGTGGCCCTGCTTGTGGCATCACATTTATTGAAACGACGCGATTACTTATTATCAATCAATTCAGGCACAGAGGACTTTATGAAGGCCATCCTTTTGGAATGGAACGAACACACACAGGCAATGAAGTTTATCAGTGACGTCTTGATGTACCTCAATCGAGTTTACGTCAAGGAACACAAGAAGTTGCTTATCTATGATTTGGGCATCCAACTCTTTAAAGACAATATCATCAAGTACAACAACAACGAAGTTGGTAACAAGGTTATAGACATCGTTATCCTGGATATTTCGAGAGCTAGACGTGGTGAGGCCATCACTACCAACATGTACATTACAAAAATTATCCATATGCTTGAGCTCATGGTTGAAGTGGCCAGTATGGAAATCCAGTATGGCGAATCATATTACCAACTGATGTTTGAGCCAGCATTCCTTCTGAACTCAGAAAAATTCTTCTACAAGTTGGCTCAGGACTTCGTCAACTACTCTCTGGGTACGCGGTACTTGCGCGAAGCCCATGAATTCATCAAAGACGAGCAATATCGTATCAATCTATTTTGCTTGCCCTCATCAACATACCCCAAACTTATAGATCTCATGAATAATATCTTGATTAAGGATAAAATTGACAGCATTATGTTACTACCACAGGAGAATCATGGTCTTTCCTCTTGGTTGGAAACTGTTACCATCAACATCTTTGAAGATAAGAACGAACCCCATGCATACAATGAATTATCGATTTTACGTGAGTTGATCAACAGAATCGATCCCGAGGCAAAGCTTTTACGTCTAAGATTGAAGGAAACTATCGTGGCACAGGGTAGTACCATCCCCAACTACGTACGAAGTACGTTGGATGCCTCCAATTCAAAAAAGAGTGCAACTAATTCGCCTGCTTTCGCATTGAAGTGGGTTGACACCATTCTTTCATACTACACCCAAATGAAATTAATCATTAAGGAAGCTTTTGATGGAGATCCGCTCATCGAACAGACAGTCACCTTTGCTATGCGTGATTTCATCAACTTCTCTGTCTCTAAGAAAGATCCAAATTCAGTCAATGCGCCAGAATTGTTATCGGTATACATGGACCATCATATCAAGCTGTTGAGCAAGAATTCTCCCAAGGAAATTTCGGCAATAAGTTCTGACCCATCAGGCGAATTAATTGCCAAGTCGATTACTTTTTTGGGTTTCATCAAAGACAAGGATTCATTTGAAGCCAACTACGCCAACCACTTTGCCAAAAGATTCTTGAACTCAAAGGGATCGTCTCAGGTCAGCTCAAGTAATAAATTGGCTTTTGATTTGGAAGATTTGATTATCTCAAAACTAGGAGAAGAAATGGGTACTTCGTCTCTTGAAAAAGTGATGAAGATGAATCGTGATATCAAACTGTCGCGCGATATTACTTCTGAATGGAAGAAATATGTTAATGAGAGGTCTCAACCGGAAGAATTGGTAAATTTGGAGTTAAAGATCTGTAATGTTTCTGACTGGCCAAAGTCGATGACTAAAGATTATAAAGCCTTTGATAAAAACGTGAATCCAGAAACTCAGTTTATCTGGTCTCGCCAATTGCGTTCCACAATATCTGTGTTTGAGGAGTTTTGGTTTGCTGGCAAAAAGAACCACAATAAGTCATTGTTTTGGAGTCCCAAGTTTGGGTCGATGGATTTCCGCATTACATATCCTTCCAGAACATATGAAATCAATATGTCGACATATGCGGGGCTCATTATGCTATTGTTTGCACCGCAATCCACGGAAGCGGATGGTTCACAAGCCCTGGCGTTTGAGGAAAAACGGGTGTATACCTATGAAGAAATCAAGGAGCTTACAGGAATACCTGAACAGGACTTGAAAAGACATTTGCAATCGATTGCGGTAGCACCAAGACTGAGACTTTTGGTCAAGCAGCCGATGTCAAAGGATGTCAACCAAACTGATACCTTTAGATTGAACGAGAAGTTCAAGTCACCCTCTGTTAAGGTCAAAGTGCTTACAGTGTCTGCTTCATCGTCGATTAGTTCTTCTAAGAGTAAAGCCAAGACGGAACAAGAAGAAGAGGCTGATGAGGTGAACAGCAACATCGCTGAAGGACGTAAAATGGAAGTCAATGCAGCGATTGTCCGGATTATGAAGACACGACAAACGATCAGACATAACGAGTTGGTCGAAGAGATTATTAAGCAACTCGCCAACCGCTTCCAGCCACTGATATTGCTTATCAAACAACGAGTCGAAGACTTGATTGATAAGGAATATATTAAAAGAGATGGGGACACTAAGAATTTATACCATTATGTAGCATAAATCAAATACTATTTTTTTTTGATCGCGCAAATTTTAAAATAAACACCCACCAACAACCAATGTCAGCAAACGATATCTTGGATGTGTTGAACATCCAACGAGACAATAAACCGGCAAAGAAGAAGGTTAAGTTAAATAATGAGCCTGCTCAAAGACATTTAGGAATGGCAAGGGAGTTGTACAATTTGATTGGACCAAACACGCCCCCAGTCAACTTGGCAACCACCGCCCTCAGCGCAAGAGACAAGCTCCGCAGACCACTGCCATGGACAAAGACTAGATTCGTTCCTCAGGATAAAAGCTATTCTTTTGGTCACTGGGAAAAGGGTTCAAAAGAGTTCTTAGAGCAAGAAAATGCAAATAAACCATACTTCTTTGATAAGTTTAACGTTGTATTGGATATACCCAAGTTAGTAGACGAGGAAGTATATGACAAGTTCATGCTAGAGATCAAAGAAAAGGAGAAACGCATGAGAGATGAAAAGAGGGAAAGAGAAAAGGAAAGACAGAAGAGATTGCACGAGAAAGAAAAGGAGTCCGAGAAAGAGAAGGAGTCCGGGAAAGGCAAGGAGTCCGAGAAAGGCAAGGAGTCTGAGAAAGAGAAGGAGTCTGAGAAAGAGAAGGAGTCTGAGAAAGAGAAGGAGTCCGGAAAAGAGGATAAAGATAAACAAAATATCAATGAGGATGAACCTGAGGTAAAGAAGGAAGTTTCTCGAGAACCTGAAGCAGAAGAGTCTGAGCCTGAAGAACCTGAAGAAGAATGGACTTATGAAGAAACAAAATATCTTTTTCAACTTTGTAATGACTTTGAATTGAAATGGCATGTTATTTACGATAGATACCTTTATTCCAGGTCGAGAACACAAGAAGATTTGAAAGAACATTTTTACAGAATAATGATCAAGACACTTGAAGAGCAAGAGAATGCCAATCCTGCCTTGTTGGATTCACTTCGTGCTTATTCCAAGAACCGTGAAATTGAAAAGAAACAATACCTAGAAAATTTGTTGAAAAGGACACCTGCAGAAATTGCTGAGGAAGAGTCTCTTGTTATTGAAGCACGTCGTTTTGAGTTGGCTGCAAAGAAGATGTTGATAGAGAGATCTCATCTTTTGACATTGTTAGATTCGCCACAAACAACACAATCAGTTCAGCAATATCAATCATCACAGGGTCTTACTAATTTGTACAATAACTTGATGATAATTGATAGACACCAGAAGAAACGCCAGCTACAGCAGCAGCAGCAACGGGCGCTGTCCGGTGACCTGGAACCGGTCCCACCTCCTATTCCTATTGCCGCATCTTCATCCTTTAAAAAAGAAAGATCATTCCAAACTCATTTACAGCAATATCTTTCGAGTCTTGTGAAACAAAACCACAACCAAAATCCACAGGTCAAACAGGATATGAATGCCATGCAACAGTTGATACAGAAGAGGCTTACTCAAAAGGAAGAAGAGGCATATGGGTTGTATTTCCATGGAAACGAGAAACTAACTCCTGGTGTTATATTAAGATCTACTCAGAGACTCCCCGGTTTGCAGCAGAAACAATCAGTGCTAAAGTCGGTGAATACAGTTTTACAGGAACTAGATATTCCAACAGCTGGTGGTACAAGCTGGAAACCAGTGATGCCCACCAGAAAAACTATGGCAAAATACGACGAATTGCTCAGATCTGTTGTGGCATTGTTGGACGTTAAGAAGGGTAAAGACAAGTTGGAGGCTGAAATCAGTTTGATTAAAAGTCAAAGAGGGCTCGAATAGTTTAATCTATTTTGTAATATATAATGCAAGAATTAAAGATGCAAGTCGAATGATAAACAGTTAGTAGTTGGCGGAGTTGAGGTTGAAATTCTCATCCTCAAATCTTCTGTATTCTTGGACAATAGCATCTTAAGAATGTCTAATGTGTCTTCAGAAACTTCATCATTTGATGTAATTGACAATTCCGACCTCAACATATGTATATCAAACAATTTGTATGTGGAATAAAACGAAGTATTGGTCATATCTACTTTGTAATCATCCATGTATGAATTAATGATGGTACGAATAAATTCGACGTCTTTATACCCATCAAAAATAATCAAAGAGTATCGCAAGATCTCCACAATGGAAATACATGCTTTAATTTTAAACAGTTTTTCAACATCTGATAATTTCAGGTTGACAACCTTAGGAATGTCCAGTAAGAGCTTTAAAAACTTTCTGAATGATGCGTTGATAATTTGAAATTTAAACAATCGCATGTTAGCACTGAAGAATGTAACCAAAATAAACACAAACCTCCATTTATCTGGTTGGTTCATAATAATTGCCTTAGTGTATATGCTAATGAGATGATAAAGCAACTCGGTACCTTCTGCAGAAGTGTAATTCTCTAGAGCAGTTTCGTAATCAGTATTGAAATGTAAGGCCTGAACCAAACTTTCGTGTAAAGAACTAAGTCGTTGCCTAATTGGCATTGTCTGCCATTGGAATTTATCGAGCTCGTATTGCAGAATTCCCAATTTGAATGCTAAAGGACGGAGAGCCTCATTGTCCGTTAAAAGACTAGCACAGTATTTTTGAATAGTATTTATCGTTGCAGTACAATATTCCTTGTACCACCCAGATGAAAAGTATTTATCATACTCAGTACTCATCGACTTCAAGAGTTCATCGAGATAAATCTTTTTGGTGACTGTTTCCACTCTTGCCTTTGAGATATTAAAGATAATATTGCTTATTAATTTGAGTCTAAAGTTCAGCAAATGGAATGAAGTTACCTGTTCAGGAACATATTTCTTCAGGAATACCACAATCTCATTTTTGTCTTCATTCAACTGGTTCATTATTGAAGGAATGTACTTTGACGGAGTAAACAGTACGAGACTTCGAACCAATGAAATAATCACATTATCTTTGGAATTTTTAAGTGTAGTATACTTCAATAACTCCGAGTAGAAACATAGCACGTATTTCTCCCTCAGTTGAGGATTCCCAATATATGGAAACTTTTGAAGAGAAAGAATATCCCAATTACTATTTGGTAGTAAGAACGTGCATCTGATCCAAATCCTGATACACAACTCAATAAGTTCATCTAGTCTAGACTCTTCCTCCACACTTGGCAATGGAATCCGACCCATTTGACTATGCAAAACCCGGTAGGTTTTTTCATTAACCTCTTCAATGATTTTGTAATCTTGAGGAGAAAGTTTGGTCTCGGTCTTAAAAAAGCAAGCTATTGCTTCATCCACAATTTTCTGAATTTCCAATAATAATCTACCTGTGGTACCCTCGTTGACCTTCCTGGTAGCTTCTAGGATCTGAAGGCAATATTTTTTTTTATCAGATTGAATGATGGTCTTCATACTCTTCAGTAAAACTCTCCATTGCTTAATCATCCCCGGCGTATTCAAATATGAATCAGCAACGTGATTCAAGCATGCTGTAATGCAGACAATTGGTAATGAGCCATCATGCTTTATTGTGATTTCTGAATAAATATTCAAAGCTCTAATGCCCACCGCTAAAGCTTCGTTATCATTCGCAGTGATAACTTGGTTGAGTAAATCAAGTAGTTGGTTTTTAATATCGGCCCCAGACAATTGATGCAATAATAATACAAAATTCAACCTATTGATAAACATCACAAAATGCGTTTTGCTTGGTTTATACTGGAAATGACTCGAGGTAATTAACTTAGTTATTACCCGTTTTTTCTGTAATGCTGAGTTTAACTCTGACACATAGTTGTATACCAACAACATAAACCTCTCAAAAAATGATTCATCAGGGATATCATTACGGGTTCGAATGTGGCCAATTATTTGTGGAACTGACCACTCATCGTCAAAGTTGGCAAACTTCATTCTTGTGACCAGACCATAAAGCAAAGTTACAATCTTTTCTTCCACAGTCCAACCAAATCGTTGGTTTAGATTGCAAACTATGTCCATGTAGCGATTATAAATCTTGGAGTCTTCAGATGCACTAAGTTGACGGAATAGAATGTAAAACAGATCCCAATTATGATTCCTAGCCTTGACTAAAGCAGCCAAAAAATACACAGCTTCCAAGACAATTTCAAAGTCGACATTCATTGTAACGTCTTCGAGTACCATGTTGATCAGCGTCCACAATCCACCATTATAAAATCCAAGGATAGTGAACATCAAGTAAAATGATTCTAATTTCCTAGATGGGGGATTGATCTCCGTCATCATTGAATTGAACGAGTGACTATCAAACAGACATATGAATAATCTCCAATAATGCAGCCCATATTTTAAGATATCTGCTTCTTTTCTTGTTTCTCCTATAGTGCTGGACGTAAAGTAGATCAAGAGGAAATAAGGATAGAAAAACTTGTAGAAATATATTACCTCAGGTTCCTTGAAGTTATTCATTGTGTTTAGTGCAACTTTGATCAATTTGACTTCTTTTTCTGATGGTGGTTCTTGTAAAATCAAGTACCACGTCAACAAGGATTTAAGGCATTCATATAGTTCATTCAGAAAACCCTCACTAAGTAATTTAGCATCTCTCATCATCCTGACAATTCTTCCAAGTAGGTGTTCCGTGCTAGTTCTTGCTGAGTTTTTATCAATCAAACTCATAAAATAGCTATTGCCCCCGAGTGCAATTGATACTGAGTCTCCGCTTATGAAATAAGTCTTACCGGTGTTTATAGCATGAATACGTTCCACATCAATACAACTAGTAATATAAGATGATGGATAGTTGATGGTTTTATTAATTGCTTGTTGGAGGTTATCCCTATGTGGAATAATAGAAATTCCTTTGTGCTTCTCTTGAACAAATCTGCTCTCACTCTCTGCTTCAAATGCAATAGTAAACTTCTCTGGTTCACGCAGAAAGGAGTAATCTGATTTAAGTAATTCCTTGGGGTTTAATGCTTTTGCAATTGGTTCGACTGCTCTTGTTTTTCGTTTGGTTTTGAGTTTGGCAGTTTGAAAAGAAGGGAATGAGCCTGGCTTTGAGGGTAATATGTTACGGGGTATCGTGTTTGTTTGAGTACGTTTCCCCTTGGCTTTCTGGTTCTGTATCGATTTGGGTAACACAAGCTTGGTTTGAGTCTTAGTTTGTTTCGGCTTCTTTGATTCCCTATAATTTCTTCTACTTGAACGAACAAACATGGGGTTTATTTCGGATACCTCCTCAATATCTGAGTCCGAAAGTGTTGTGGTGTCTGTCGTCATTCTTGATGATTCTGCTGGTCGCTTCTCAAATAGATCCAATCCATCTAGTAGATTGACATCTTCATCTGAACCAGATGAATCCGATAGTATCCCAAATGTGTCTAAATGCTTCGTTGGCGGATCGAAATCTGACATGAACTCGTGTGAGGTATCAAAGTTGCGGTAAAATTCATTGTCTTCAGCCTGGACATTATCATCAACGAACCCTTTAAGTTCCCTTCTGGAGTCTCGTTGAGGATTTCCAGTTTTCCGAATTGCCAACCCTCTTCTGTATTCTATTTTTCTCTTTTTGCTTGGATTGGACAGTTTTGTCTTCGTAGTTTTGTATATGTCTAGCCTCTTTGCAGATTCAGGTAAAACCCCTCTTAGTAAACCTCTTTCATTTCTAATTCTTCCACCCACACGAACTACGGTATTGTCTTCAGGTATATCTTCATCCAGATATAACTCGCCTTCAGAACTTTCTTCCAGATTTGAGTCTATGCTTAGAGTTAAGCCGTTCTGGGGTATATTTATCAATGGAAACGAGTCTGATAAATCACTTAATTCATCCACAGCTAAGCTGGCTTGACTGTAAGGAATATTAGGGTAATCATCGGAATGAAACTCGTTCTTATCGTACGCCTGCAGTTCTTGTTCAATTTCTTTCTTTCTGGCAATTGCTGACTGTCTACCCAAAATTGAGTAGAAGTTTTTAGACTTGTATTTCTCGTCTCTAGGATTTGAATCCTTTAATTTGACGTATGATTGGTTCAAGAAGCGAACTATTCCTTCCAAATCCTGTTTATCATTATACATATCGTTCAAATAATCGACGCTTGTAAGACCCAAATAGTGTGCTTGATCTGCCAAATAAGGATGTGTACTAGCAAAGTTTCTCTTTCTCAATCCTCTGCGAGATGATGAGACATTTTCGTAGTTTCTGGAGTTTAGGTATATCTCCAAGTTATTTTGGTTTTCATCATCTTGCAGCCGTTCAAATTGTGCAGACTGCTGAACCATTGAAAGATCATTCCATTCCCTTTCCGTAAATAAAGTAGAAAATTGTGACTTTAACTTCTCTTTGATACTGGCTCTCTGTTGTGATGGTAATCGGATCAAACGCGTCGCTACTCCGTATGGTGATAGCATGGAAGAAGTCAAGACATCTTCCTGTTCAGAGTCAGAGATGGACTCGTATTGCAGCATTGTTTCGTAATGAACTCATATGGTTTTCTATCTTTAAAATAGCTAGTTCTTCAATGATAAAGGTTAGTTAAGTTGAATGTAAGAGTACCGCGTCTGTTTTGCAGATTAAAGCTTCACTATTACACTTTAATAAGCTGTAACCCTAGATCAAGAACAAAATTTACCACCTTTCTCATTTAGGAAATAATTCCGGTTCCACTCCGATTTTCGTGGGGTACCTACCAAAGCCCCTGTAAAACCACTTACATCTTTTCTTCAAAAATTATCCTGTCTCTACGGGGTAATTTTAATAACCAATTTTGACACCATAGGAATCAGGATCGCAAAATCTGGCGCAAAATTAGTCGCAAAATATCTTTTCCCAACTCATTGCATTTAACCATCACCATGTCTTATGAAGGATTACCCACACTGGAGAGACCCTCCTTAGACATTAACAAGTCACCGAGGCCAAACATATCTACAATGGAAACTGGTGGTGATATCTTTTCTGACTACGAAGGAATTCATGGAGTTGAAAGGTATCTGGTGGAATATGAAAATGAAGTCATTGTGATAGATTCACACGATTGGCGCAATTCTACGTTATTGAAACTTCAGATTATTGCTTCATATACCGTCTTTATTCTTTTTGGTTTAGGGGAGCAGGCTGTGGGAACATTGATTCCTAAGTTGCAAATACATTACAATGTCAATGATGTGGAAGTTAGCTTGATCTTCTTGAGTACAGTATTGGGATACTTCATCATGTCAATTTTGACTGACTATTGTCATAAAAGAGTTGGAATTAAGGGAGTCGTAGTATTAGGTTGTTCTTCAATGGCCCTTTGTGAGTTGATTGTATCTCTCCAACCCCCTTATTTTATTCTTTTATTAGGATTTGTGTTGAATGGGCTTGGGATGGGTTCCTTGGATGCTGCTCTTAACACCTGGATGGGTGGTTTGGTTGATTCAAACCAATTGTTAGGAATTATGCATGGTTGTTACGGTATTGGATGTATGATTTCGCCTGCTGTCGTTAGTAATCTCTTGGAAAGAAAACAGAACCCATGGACGTGGAATCAGATTTATGTGGTCTTATCTGTTTTGGGATGTTTTAACTTGCTGTTGATGATAGCTACTTTCCGCTATGAAACACCTAAGAAGTTCAAGTATATGCTTCGCATGAAGTCTTATCAGGCAAAACCTCAAAAAGGAGATAACTCAACGGAAGGGGATGAAGATTATGAAGACACAGAGGTGACATTCAAGGAAGCTATAAAAACCAAATTGATCTGGGTATTTTCAACCATCTTATTCATATACGTAGGTGGGGAGGTTTCATTTGGAGAATGGTTGGTTACGTATCTCATGAGAATCAAGCTGTTCTCCTACAAGAAAGCATCATACATGGCATCTTCCTTTTGGTTTGGTTTAACAACTGGGAGGATTGTTTTGGGATTTGCTACAGCAACTTTCTTTTCTACTGAATTGCTGGCCAATTTGGCCTATATAATAGCTTCATTTGTTGGCTATTTGGTTTTCTGGGTTATATCATGGACAAACTTTACCTCTATTCTTTTCTTGGTCGTGTTTCTTACTGGTATGGTTGTAGGACCAATCTTTCCAACTACCATTGTAAGTGCCATCAAGATATTGCCAAGCAAATATTCCACATCTGGAGTTGGTTTTATTTGTGCCTTTGGCGGTGGTGGTGCTGCGGGGATTCCGTTCTTAATTGGGTTGATCGCGGAATCAAGCGATGTCGGACTCAGGATATTGCCTGTCTTACTTATTGCATTGTTTGGTATTCTTCTGTTGGTGTGGTTTGCTATTATAAGAAACTACTCGGCAGGCTACTCACGTAATTCAATCTAGCATGTAATATTAAAAATGTTTTGTTTTCCTATAGTACAGGGCTTGTAGGCAAATCATTACAAGTTTCCTCCTTGTTTGATCCACTCGTCGGCTGTAAACCCTTTCTGGGTGAATGCATGAATCCCAGCAATCTCTTCTTTTAACGCATTGTTGACCATCCTATGTCTCATCAACTTATTCTTTCCATTGAACAAGTCGGACACTATTATTACAGCAAATGCCTGTCCACAACCTCCAGACATATCTTCAACTTGGACTAAACTGGCCTGCAATCTCTCTTGGATGATTTCCTTGAATGAGTCGGCCGTTAATGACATGCTGTGGTTTCTTACTAATCCTGTGTGCTTCTGATCAATTATTATCTCTATTTTTTTTCGTAATTTTTATTTTTGCCATTCCCAACTAAATCTCTTGGATAGGTCAGCACTGCTGAAATCATCTTTCTACATTTTATTAATACATACTTGTAAGAAAATTCTACTCTATCCTAGAAGTCTCCCCACGGGATTCCACTTGAGTCTTCGACTGGTTCCGTACTACAGTATTAGTATGCACCATCTGATTCGAGATTCCCTCTGGAGTAGCGAATGATTCTAGGTTGAAGTAGTTAGGATCGTCCTTCAACTCCCGATTCAAAATAGCCATTATTTCCTTCGTAGAAATATCTGGCTTCAAGTTATTAAATCCACACTTCTCAAACAATTCCAATAAGTCATCTGGAATAACACTCATCTCCTCGTGTAGCTCAATCAACAGGTTTACAACCTCAACAGCTAAGAAGTACGTATCACCCGACTGGGGTACTGCATCTCCACCTCCTGTTTTGGCAGACAAGATGTTTGGTGCAATGACAGTAGCAAGATTGTGGATATCCATTTTGGATCCAGTTTCTTCGTCAATTTCGGCAAAAGAAGCGACCCAACTAAAGAAGTACAACAATACTTCAAGCAAGTTACGATGGCTTCTTGGTAACATACAGTATGCCAATTGCAAGACTCTCTTTCTTTTGGCTGTGTTAGTTTCTCTTTGAGAAGCGATCCACAAGTCATAAAGATTGTAGGTCAATAACGGGTTTGGCAATTCTCTTAACCACTTTTTCATCAAAGCTGCTAACTGTACTGCGGTTTGCAGACTGAAATCAGGAGATTTCAATGGACTTTTGTTGATTTCCTCCGTTAGTTCCCTCAACCGTTTAATGTTTCCGTTAAGTCTGAAGATACCTTCAACCGACATATCCTTCTGTCTTAAGGCATTTATGACATCATCAACTACAATAGGAATTCTCAATTTAGATGGACCGACTCCTAAGTCTGAATCTATTCCATACTTCCTTGTCAAATCAACCAAGTCAACGCCAAAAACAATCATATTTTTATCCTTCTTGGAATCCCCTCCAAACTTGAACTTGTCCCAGAATGTCGGTTGCTTCTTTGTTTGGATTAATGTAAGTAAATCTTCTTTGTTATACTTATTCCCGCTTGAGTGAATCAATGCTTCAACCGCGATATGTCTCATGATAAAGTGCTCGTCTTTGGTCAATTCGGAGTAATATCTAGTTTTCTTGGCATTGGCAGGGTTTAAGGAATTTGTGATGCTGTCTCGTGCATTAGTTGATCCAATTAATGGACTGTTATTGGTTCCCAAGTTAGCGTTCACAGATTTAACGGAATCCATTGGCTTTTGTCTCTGATATAACGAATTATGATGCTTGAATGCATTTGGACGTTGATCTCTGGCCTGTTCCGCAGCGACAATTCTTGGAATATCATCTAAGGTCAAAGATTTTTCGTTCTTTAATAAATCGGAAGTTCTATCAAGTTGGGAATTCGTCATTTTTCTTACTGGCTCATCTCTGATTTTCAAGGACTTCTTTAAGCTTAGAGTGTCACCCTCTCTCTGCTGAGATATAAATGAGAAGTGTGATGCAGTGCTTGCCTTTCTAGTAGACTTCGTATCATGAGTTGATTTATTTTCAAAACTGATATCACTTAACTCTTCAAGTACAGTTTCATCAATACTATTGACAATTTCCTCTTGTTTAGCCTTATCGGCCTCCGGTGCCTCAAGTATAACTGACTTTCTAGCATTCTGTTTGATGGAATTTGATAATTTTTGACTTTGCCTTCTTGTCCTCAATCTAGTAACATCATTTAAAGTCTTTGAATAATTATGTTCTGTTTCACTTCGGTTATCCTCTTCAATCTTTGAAAGGCCTTGATCTATATCCTCTGGTGCCTCGAGACTCTGTCCAATATGAACGTTCATAACAATCTGGGACCTTGAAATTGCAATTTTGAGCAAAAACATGAGTTGAGACAAGTCACTAATAACTTCAAATCCTTTTGCATTGTACGCTCCATTGCAATCCTTACATATAATTGCCAGACTTTCTGTGTTAAATCTTGTTTCATCGGCTTCGTATGTTGGAATCTCACGATGACACTCAGAGCAACAGAAGCACTTAATATGCCATCTGCTTTCTTGATACCTCAAGCATGATTTTTCAATGCTCTTTCCACAACTAGTACATGAATCTGTGGCTTGTTGAGAGACTGCAAGTCTGTTTTTTATCATCAATATGTCACTGGATCTTTCTTCTGGATTATTATACATCTCAAACAAACCTGTCATTTTCAAAAATGTATCAGTTGCTTCGGTAGATCCAAGCAATTTGTTAAGCTTTAAAGCATTATTTAGACCCATTCTAATTAATAATTTCAAATAATGGGCACAGCCAGTAATAACAGAAAGAAGCTCTGCTGTCAAGCTCCCTGATTTGGAAATTTGATTCGATTTTCTGAGGATGGCCAAGTAACTCATGATCTTACCAGATATATTTCTTGGTTCTTTCTTCAATGGTTGGAAGTACTCATTTTCAAATGGAATAGATGTATCCAGATCTTCAGCTGTAACTTGTGGTTGGAAATGCTCTTTTAATTTTGGTAAGGAGGCTTTACATAACTTCAAAATAAAATCCAAAGCTTGGAATAGCACTTCAATGCTTAGAACTAACGTTCCAGTTGCCAATAATCCTCGTTCCTGGTTTCCTGTACATGCATTCAAAAGCATGTCACTGATACACCCGGCCGTAGTCTCTTCGTACCCGGACAAAATTAACCAACATTGCATTACTGTGTTTTCAATCTGCTGTTCAATTGAAAGAAGCAAATTTGGATCAAATGAACTCTCTTCGTCATTTCGTAAGTTGTTAAGTTTTATTAATGTTAGTTCGTCGACACCAAAACGTTTCTGAAGTCCCACTGAGTCTGCCATAATACAGACATTCCAGAACTTATGAACCATGTAACACTCTGGATGCCATTGCTGATTTCTTCCACCTCTGAACAATTCAACAAATTGCTTAACAATTGAAGAATGACAACCCTCACAATGAGAAGCGTAGAGTTTAGAATAATGGTAGTGGCATAAAATTTTATTCTCGTGTTCATAATAACTTTCATCTGAATCAAACACCTTATTACAAATAGCACATTTGAAATGTTCTAAGTGGTACTTATTTCCCAACGCAGTAATATATGGACCTCTCAATGCGTTGTTACAATTGTAACAAATCAACCCCAACCTCTTAAAGTAATGATATTCACATAATGCCACCTGTGTTTGCTGGTTTGTTTCAGGATCAGTGATCTCATAAGGGAAGAACTTTGCAGAACACTGTTTCCCACATTCATGGCAGCAGAAGCACTCGACGTGGTAAGCACTGTTCAATGCTCTTACGAATTGGCCAGTAATTTCTAATCCACATTTCTTACAAGCCTTCTTATTTCTCCGTCTAACACTCTTTTTTCTGGATTGGTTATTAGGAAGATTAGGAGGAATTTCTTGGGTTGGAGCCTGAATAGTTGGCAAGGCTTTATTGAGTGTTTGGTAAGGATGTTGTGACGGTGAAGGTGAAGGGTTTGACTCAAAGTTTCTTGTTAAATTTTCAGTGGATGAAATGGCAATTGAATGACGTTGGTTAGGATTGGGTTGGTTAGAATGGTCAGATGAGCTTTGTTTCTGTGAGTAAGGAGCTTGTTGTTGGAAAATGTATGAACTGTTGGCTGAATTATTCTGGTACGAAGCATCCCTTTGAAAGTCTGGCTTGTATGTATTTTGAGGTTTTGCTGGCATTGGTGGAATTAATGAGGTCCAGTTTGACTGATGGTTTTGGTTTGAAGGTGAGCTATTTTGAAAATGAAAGTTTGATTGATACATATTCTTGGTGGTGATTTGGTCATGATGTACGGGTTGAAACAATGGTGGGGATGGTGTTGTGTTGTGACTTTGGCTTCTACTATGGATGAATACATTTGGTGATGGTGGGTTGGGGGCGGCAGTTGAAGGTCTCGAAATGTTGGCCTTACTGTTAGGCGAATACGCAATCTGCTTTTTGTTAAAACTTTCGTTAGGGTCTGTCAGACCCCTAAGTAAAGGTGATAGATTTGGGTTAGCCAGGATTCCATAATGGGATACAGGTTGGTTTTTGGTTGGGGTCTTGTGTTGCTGACCTTTAGGGGTTACCTGATAGCTTCCACTCTGTTGGTGTTGTTGGTTGGAATAGGAGGTCATTTAAGTACTAACTGGAAAGGAGTGACGTATAGTTGGAATATTCTATGAGGATTAATTAATTCTGCATCAAGCAGTAAAGGATATATAATGTAGTCGACTTTGATGACTGTATGCTATTAAGCTCCCTGAATCTTCAAAAGCGTAGGGATAGTAATACAATCAAGGAATATCAATCAATCAGACAGCAGTCGTATACCGACTGACAAATAAAACACTGCTAGAACTTGAAACGTTGCCTAATTAAACCGATGTCTGGCGTTTAATGTTGTTTTTTCCTCGCCTTTTTGGAGTTTTGATTCCAATTATTTTTTTTTGCTTTGGTTTATTTTTACGTTTGTTTGTACGATCTGAGGGTCGTGTAATGTAGTATTTTCCGTATTAGGAATAGGGATGTTAGCTGACTGTTCGATTACTTACGTCAACTTAGGGGAAACTTTAAAGTGCAAAGCAATAACCAAGTGATTTTCAGAAAAGCAGAACAATAAGAGCTTGTGTTTGAAAAGACCTGTCAAATTTATTAGTTCACTATATCTGAATATCTGCTCTCTATTTTCCGGCAAATCTTGGGTTACAGAATTTAAGGAATTTAAAGATTTGGAATGAATTGTATAAAAATAGATGTTAAGTGCAAATCTCCCCGGGCACCAAATATAAGTGACATATGAATAGCATAAGATCACACCTGAGAAAACCCCTTCTGAAAATACCCCAAGCCACCTTTTTGAACGGAAATAAAGGGAGAATGATTAACAAGTTTTTGCAACTTGGTACATGGCAACCAGACAATTCATTTCACGTGAAAATTTTCACGTGAAAGCAGGATTTTTTCGACCAACCAAATTGGATAGTTAACTTCGAATGGTGAAATACCGTTAGTACAAGTCTGAGTATCAACTGATATAAGAAAAGGTAAGTCGAATTCGGTTATTATGGAGTTTGAACCCAGGCATTGGAGGACTAAGATGTATTTTTCATTGTCAAATACAAGGTGAAGATTGAAATGCCTCTAACCAAATTATCGTGTTATCAAATACTAACTAGTCTAGATGTCCACTACTGAACAAAAGGCTGTGCCTACTGCTTCTCAAAACTTATTGAACGACAAATGGGATGTTGTGTTGTCCAACACCTTGATTAAAACCGGATTGGGTTTCGGTGGTGGTGTTTTGGCTTCTATTTTATTGTTCAAGAGAAGAGCATTCCCTGTTTGGTTGGGTGTTGGCTTTGGCTTGGGCAGAGGCTACTCTGAAGGTGATGCTATTTTCAGATCCAACCACGGTTTAAGAACTGTCAAGGCTTAAATGTATCATAGAATAAACAATAAAAGGATGACCAAGAAAAGTAGACAGCACTTATGGTGAGTTTAGACTTACTTAGTAATACATATCTATCATTAGAAGCGATAATTGTAGCACCACCCTGATGCACCCTTATCTTATAGATTTCAATTTACTTGAAATTGTTGTAATTATGTTTTCATAATTGCGAATCAAATAATGTCGGATACTTCTCTGATCATCAATGGTGAAGTAGATATCTATGATTATCTAGAAGTAAAACCAGATGCTACAAGTCTAGAGATAAGGCGACAATACAGAAAGAAAGCGTTAATACACCATCCTGATAAACAAGGTGGCGATGAGCATCAATTCAATTTGCTTTCCACAATCTATGAGATACTCCTGAATGACAATTTACGAAAGAAGTACAATGATATCAGACGAATACGCTTGGCAAAAGAGATTCAGAAAGACAAACTAACTGAAACAACTCTTCGATTTCAAAAAGAGCTTGAAGAAGCCGAGAGAAATCACACGATCAAAAACGACATAGTAAGGCAAGCTCGAAAGAATGAACTCGATATCCTTCGAGAAGATGGCTTGAAGAAAAGACGGAAACAAGAGCTGAAAATCTACGAGACCAAGAATCTTGCTTCTACGTTTGTGCCGTATTCAGCCATTCCAGTAACACAATACGTTTCACTCGATCAAACCAGTCAACAAGATTTGCTTGTCAAATGGAAACATAAAGAAGAGCTTAAAGATCTTATTGATAACGAAATTATAACTCAAATCATGCAGATCTTTGGTCCTTTGAAAAACGTAGAAGTACAACGTCATTCTGAGACTGAACCACGCTATGATACAGCTATTATCGCGTACAAATCTCCGCAGGACGCAGAAAAGGCTCTTAAGCACAACTACAAGAAGTCTGCCACACTATGGGATGGTACAAGAGTTCGGAAATTGGCAAGCTTGTTACGTGATTGCCAGCCATTGACCGATTCCTCATATGGTGATGCTATATACAAACATCAAAACTGTCCCAAGGGTTATAGACCAGCGGCTTCAGGTGACGCCGTGGTTGATTCTATTTTGAACAAGTTCACTTTGGCTCAGTTGGATGCGATGTAATACCCGTATCTGACGGTTGGCGATTGGCAAAGTTCTTTTTTATAAAGATATCCCTATCCGCCTTGTAAAAGTATTTTTAATATACGACATGATGAAGACTAGAATCTTCATTTGCAACAACAGGTGTAAAATTCTTCCTGATGGTGCACTTTTCTTGTCGACTACAGAAGATGTAAGCTACAACAAAGAATGTACCGCATCTATTAATCGTCCCTCCATTTAACAAACACATCGTCAGTTCTAAAACGTTGTGTACACACAGTGTCTTTAATATTGGTTGTGAGTCCCATTCTATAACTGAGAAGCCCCGCATGTGCTATCATGATCCCGTTGTCAATACAGAAGCGTTCGTCAGTGGCATAAATTTGACCGTTTTTCCGGTCTTGTATCATTAACTTCATCATTTCTTGTAATCGTTCGTTTGATCCTACTCCTCCGACGATCAAAACCTGATTACTGTTGACATGGGCTAATGCACGTTCAGTGATCTCTACCAACATCGAGAATAAGATCTCCTGAAGTGAAAAACATAAATCTTCAGGGGTGATTGGTTCGCCAGAGTCCTCGTCAAGTAACTGTTTCTTTTGTTGTTTGCTGGTTCCAAACATATCCTTGGCCAATGAGTCAATGTGAGCCAAAATCCCTGACATTGACAAATCCATACCCTTTACTGTGTAGGGCAAGGGAACCAAATGTTTACCCTTTTTGGCCATCTGCTCTATGTTATAACCAGGAGCAGGTTCATTGGGGATACGTAACGTTCTGGCAAATCTATCCAAGCAGTTACCAATAGCGATATCCAATGTCTCACCAAAGATTCTGTACCGTTGCTTAGAATAGGCGATGACCTGTGTGTTACCACCCGAAACATACAAAACCACTGGGTTATCGGCGCCAGTGATCTCACGACCCATTTCAATATGTCCTATGCAGTGGTTTACACCTACCAATGGAAGATGCCAGAGTTGGGCCAACGTTCTCGCAGCAATGACAACACTTTGAAGAGGAGCACCCATCCCTGGACCCTGTGTAAAGCAAATGCAGTCAAGATCACGACGATCAATATTTGCATCATCAAGTGCTTGCTTAATAATCCGAACTACCCAATTTCTGTGATGTCTAGCAGTATCACGGGGAAGAAAGCCTTCACCAGGCGGTGTGATGTAGGTATGTCTCACATTGGACAAAATTTCTGCCCGGTTTTCGGAAGTCAACTGGCCCTTTGGGTGACGTATCACTCCAACACCAAGCTTGTTAGCAGACCCTTCCAATCCAAGAGCAAGATAGGAGTCTCTGTCCTTACGAAGATAAGCGTCAAGGGCGACCATGATGGATGTATTGGGATGTTTTTGATTTTCCTACATATTAAATACATATTGTGATTGTGGCTTATGTAATATATTAGTTAATACATTTTCTTAGTGAATTTGTTACAGTTACCAGGGAAGATGGGTGGTGATTTCTTAACTCTAAGCAAACAATGGAAACAAGTTATAGTTAAATACAGTGGAATATTATTTCTCCTCTATACTATTCTACCGAAGGCTGCGTTTTCACACCCTCGTAGGGACCTACCATTCAAGTTCGTGATTCTCTCTAATAATACTTACTGTTTTTATGTCACGTGGCATAGTTGTCAGGAAATATCTAGATAAACAAAAGTTGATCAAACCTAAACAATCAGCGATAGATAAAATGCCATTGAGTCACTTCTTGGAGAGAGTTGATCTGTCCGTCCAGTCTATCAACTCATTGCATTTTCAGCCTGTGGGTCTATTTACCAATGCCATCGTAAAACGACCCGATATCACGTCGTTGTTAAAGGATCCATCCGCAGATGAGGGCTCGTTATATCAAGTTACCAAACCAACCCACACGAGAACGGATCCATCCGATCTTAATATGGAAACAAAACCGCAGCGTATCGATGGGAAATCTATTTATATTGAAGACAGTTTTTCTGAAGAGGAAGAGCACAAAACTGTAGTCAAATTACCTCGACTTAACAAACGTGAATTTGTACTCGAGCCAGAAATAGCATCTTCACCTACCAAGAGGGTACGCCCAAATACCGTTTTATTCCCTGAGGCATCATCCACAAATATCAGTCTGCTTTGTGATCAGGTACTCGAAACTATTCGCAAATACCCAACCTTGATTTCGAATCAGAACTCGATAGTAGACAAACTCAAGTATTATCAAAACAACTATGATTCACTCATAAAAGACATCGATGCATTGGAGGCAGAAATCGACGACCAGAAGAAACAACTCACGATTTTGAACATCAACTACAGTGATATAGGTAGTCCAATAAAGTCGGATCGGACCCACTCGACTGAGGAAGACGGTGCAAGAGTTGATATAGATGAACTTATACGACAGGAAGAGCAAGAAATTGAAGAATTAGAAGCAAAGTTGAATGAAAGGGGGGAATAATCTGGAAACCTAATTGGAACATAATACTACTATGGGATAGCAGTCGGTTAATATAGTTATTACAAAAAGGCTACAATTGAATTTCAATCTATCGTATATTATACAGCAGGCTCTATTAAAACCCCTTTATTATTATACCAGTTATTAACTTTTCAGTAAAATAACTTAGTTGATAGAAGAAAGGATGTCGGAGTCACCAGCATCCAAAACAGCCAAAGTACCGACTCTGAACAACTTACCGCAAACGGTACCCAATTCGTTGTTACCACCTTGGAAGTAGTAAACTTGAGTCTTGGACAACATAGCGTAGTATTCCAATTCAGACTTTCTCAAAACTGGGGTGTTACCAGCAATGATGATCAACTTGGCCTTACCGGTTCTCAAAGACTTGACAACGGACTTGTAACCCAAGGTGTACTTACCGGACTTGATAACCAAACCTAACTTGGCATTAATGTTTTCTTGGTTCTTGGATTTTGGGGCCTATTGTTAGTAAATACTGATCATCAGTCACTTGAGTTCATCTATGATATACTGACCATCTCTGCGTTTTTCTTGTAATAATTACACTCCGGTCTAAGGATACTAAAGGAAACTTTTATGATGGATCGGATGCCAATATAAGTGAAAAATTTTTGTGAGAAACTGAATGCAGGACATATCTTTCACTATGAAAACAAAAAAGACAGTCACTTAGTCACATGATTAAATATTTGTATGTGTCCAAATTATATGCATGTCTCTCTTTTTTTCTTCTTTACACACGCACAACTCCACCACGCTCTGGTCGGAGCACGAAATTTTCACCTTGGTCAATTAAAAAAAATTTCTTGCTTTTTGTACGAGTCTTTATTATCAATAATAGGTAGGTGAAATATACCATTTAGTGAAACCTAACTAGTTACTAACTTTATAGCACAATGAAGATTGAAGTTGATTCCTTTTCAGGTTCTAAGATCTACCCAGGTAGAGGTACTTTATTCGTTAGAGGTGACTCCAAGATTTTCAGATTCCAATCTTCTAAGTCTGCCTCTTTATTCCACCAAAGAAAGAACCCAAGAAGAATTTCTTGGACTGTTTTGTACAGAAGACAACACAAGAAGGGTATTTCTGAAGAAACCTCTAAGAGAAGAACCAGAAAGACCGTCAAGAACCAAAGAGGTATTGTTGGTGCTTCTTTGGAATTGATCAAAGAAAGAAGAGCTCAAAAGCCAGCTGACAGAAAGGCCGCCAGAGACGCCAAGTTGGCTAAGGACAAGGAAGCCAAGAAGGCTGCTAAGGCTTCTAGAAAGGCTGAAAAGGCTAAGTCTGCTGCCTCCGGTGTTGCTCACAAATTCTCCAAGCAACAACAAAAGGGTGCTTTCCAAAAGGTTCAAGCTACCTCCCGTTAAGTAACCTACTGTTTGTATTAATTGGGGTTAGCCCTCTTTTTATAATCAATAAAGTATTACAATAACTTGCAAGTAAAATGTTGTCTTTGTTTTCTATATTACAAATGGAACTCTCCAAATGCGAAGACCTTACCAGCCCTGGCTCTATTATCGAGGCTACTAAGCACAACATCTTTCTTCTTGTTTGTCGAGTAGCCAAAATAAAATGATTCTGTACTATGGCAATAAACCAATACTTTCTTGCCATTATTATTAATCACAGCTATTACCCCAATATAAAGTATGGGTTCGCCTTCCTGATTAACACCAGTTAATGTTACTTTTGCTGCCTCTAGGCGAACGAGCTCAACAAGCTTGGTACCGTAGCAGACCTCTTCGTTATCTTCATAAATCTTATTGACAACGGAATGTGCCAATTTTGTAGCAATAATATCTTCTCCATTCCCACTACACATACAACTAACCTCGACTTGGCCATGTCTAGCAAAATCAATGGCTGCTCCCACAATACCAGCACATCCTATGCGACCTGGCATTTTGAAGAAGTTTCCACCTGATGATGTAGCCAATTTAGTGGAATTTGAACTGATCTCTAATACTCCAATTGTATCGAATACTTCCTGAAGCTTCATATTTTGCTTGTAGGTGTTGTAAATGTGCTGTGCTTGTGGCAGAATGAGATTTAACAGAGACTTTTCTTTTATGCAAAGAGTGTCACGACATGAAGAATAGATAAGTGCTTTTGGCAACGATAATCCAAAGCCAGCGTACTTCTCAGAGTAAAGCTCGCTTGTGTTCTCAAAAACCTCAAACATTGTATCGATTGGAACTTGGGAGTCATTGATTCCTACCAATGATCCTTGACGAATAGTATCGCCATGGACCACAATAAAGCTTGCATCACATTCAATATCCCCATTAATGTTGAGTGATGATCCATATCCGGTATTGGTTAATGGAGACCTTTCAACGACTTTAGCAGCACTTGTTAAGTTCTCTTGCCTAATGGCTTTTCTTAATAGACTTCTATATCGTTCACGACGAAGAAATGAATGGTTACCTGCACCTATATGAACAATCAAAACATCATTACTTTTGGTCATGAGCTTAATTCATTCTTGCTTTCTGCTTGATCAAAAAGTAAGTTCTTCAAAAAAAAAGATGTTTGAAAAAACGAATGGTCCCTAGCAGGATCGAACTGCTGATCTTGGCGTTATTAGCACCACGCCTTAACCAACTGGGCCAAGGGACCTCTTGTATGTGGTCTACATCACTATACTTATTACTGTCTCTTACCAAGAAGGTAATCCTAAGAATGATTAGAGCAACAATTCTATTGTTCAGCTACGCTTCAAACTGTTTTAATTGAAGGCAAGACTTAAAACTTTTAGATTTAACAATTGTGCATGAACAAACTAATCGTAAAAGTTTTGAAGACCTTCGACCTTGGTTACCTTAATTTCGAGCCAAATACCGAGAATAGTACTGTCTTGGTATATTATTTAATTTATTGCATAATTTTTCCAAATTAGTAATTTATATGACACCTTCTGCCCTTAAAATACGGCCAAAGAAGAATATGAGATTTGAAAGTTGTTTTCCTCTTGAATACATCGCATTTATGCAATTAGTTATTATAGCAAGTCCAACAAAAACGAAGATACCAATGTACAACATGTAGATAATAAATGCCACCATACGATCAAACGGAGTCAGAAATATAGGGAAGAATCCACGTACAAGTCGTACGAATCTGTAGATTAAACTGGTTTCAAGGACACTGCAAGTATCAAGGTTCGACTTAGTACAGTTGGTGACTAAGTGGGAAGCCAACCAATTAAAACACCAGAAAAATGGATCTTTCCACCCAGGAGATTCCCTTTCCAAAGTAAAGATTAAGAGGCCACCACGTTGTATAATTTCCTTGTGTCTCTGTACTAATCCCGGGATATGTGCAAACCAGAATGTGACAATATCACCTAGAATGCTATCAGACGAGGAAGAGGAATTTGCAAGTCGTTCCACTAATGCTAATACTGAGCGTACTTTATGATAGAACAAATAGAAAGTACAGATCCACTTTAGCAACACTTTTAGTTGAAAGAGGATTACTGCTAAAGCTCCAGAAAATATCCCGATATAGTTTGTCACATGTATCCTTTGAAAGTTAATTATTGGAAGTGGAATATGTTTGTACCACCGTATATAGATGAATTGGCGACGTTCTCGTCTTCTTTGTAAACTCAAAAGCCGTCTTTGTTCGGTTAATATCTCATTTAGATTGTCTAAATATTGATTGTGCTGATCGAGAGGTAAGTCTTGAAAAAATTCACTGTAGTGTACAGCAAATACTGAGTCATTGTTTTGACTCAGATCGTCCATTTAAGATGCAAGTAATAAATCTTTCCACTGTTTGGTGATGGAAGTTATGTTATTGGATTCCTGTGTACGCCTAAAGAGAAGTTTCTTAAATCCCAATACTTATTATCTTGAAATTCTTATCGGTTAAAAAGGGTGAGTAAATTAGTGGCATTTTGCACGACCCTACATTATCAGGCGACCACCAGCAAATTCTGTCCCTAAGTTCAACTTTCTAGGTGAACTAGTGAATATGACATGGCAATAGTAACGTCAAAAAAGTACTACCATCGCTTAACTTTGGAATACACATATCGAATATAGATCTTGACTCAGCTATAAGTTTTGACATTCAATAGCAAATTATTTAAATTCGCTTGCAATTTCGAAGTTAAAACAGCCCAAGCAGCACAATAATGAGTAATTACATTAGAGTAATGTAGGCTAAGAGAGAAAAAGAGCAGTGAGAATAGTGAAGATGGAAACACCAAAAAAGGTAAGTTTTGGATTATTTAAAATCCATCCCGTTTTGAGCGTTCGAACTCGCATCATAATTAGCCTCGTGCTCTGGCTGATAATTAACCCGTTACCCAGCAGTAGAGATCGTAATAATGGGCTTATCGTTCAAGAGATTCAACTACTTGGGTTATGGTATATATAACGATATTAAGAGCCGGCTACCCTATTACAAGGCCGACTTTAAAGATGCCTATGATTACAGAGTTATCCCATCTACAATCTTCATCTTCTTCACCAACTTATTACCAGCAATTGCGTTTGCACAGGATATGCTGGACAACACAAACAAACTGTATGGGGTCAATGAAGTATTGATGAGCTCTGCAATGGCTGGCGTTGTGTTTGGTCTTTTTTCGGGACAACCACTCTGTATAGTTGGAGTTACAGGGCCTATATCCATTTTCAGTTACACTGTCTACCAATTAATACAACCCCGAGGAACACCTTACTTTCCCTTTATGTGCTGGATATACTTATGGTCATCTGCATTTCATCTTATCATTGCATTTGGAAACTTCATTTCCTTCTTCAAAGTGATTAGCCAGTTTTCATGTGAAGTGTTTGGCTTCTTTATATGTGTCGTGTATATCCAAAAGGGTATCCTGATTGTGAATAGACAGTTTCATGAATCTGGATTGGCTGGTGGGTACTGTTCCGTCATGATCCTTTTGTTGATGATAATTTGTGGGGTTGGAAGCAACCTTTTCGGCAACCATTTGCATTACTTCAAGCACACTATACGAAAAGTCATTATTGACTACGGGGTTTGTATGGTAGTGATATTCTTTACAGGGTTCATACATTTTGGTGGTTACTTGGATCAATCACACTTGGCAAGATTACCCATCTCCAAAGCCTTCCAACCAACTTATAGCGGCGCTGACCGCGCCCATGGCTGGTTCATACAATTTTGGCCCAAATCAAACATTGATGTCAGCGACGTATTCCTAGCGATACCTTTTGCTATTTTGTTGACATTCTTGTTTTATTTTGACCATAATGTCTCATCCTTAATGTGCCAGCTGAAGCAATACCCATTGAAGAAACCCTCTTCATTCCATTGGGACTTTGCCTTGTTAGGGATCACTACCGCAGTTGCAGGGCTAATTGGCATACCCCCTCCCAACGGTTTGATTCCTCAGGCTCCTTTGCATACGGAATCTTTGATAGTTCACAACAAAGAGGGTAAGATTCTTTCTGTGGTCGAACAACGTGTATCAAACACCGCACAGGGACTTTTGACATTTGCTATGATGTCGGGCCCACTCCTCGTTGTTTTGGGGTTAGTGCCACAAGCTGTTCTAGCCGGATTGTTCTGCATTATGGGAATAATAGGCTTGAATGGTAACCCAATCACGAACAGAATACGATACTTATTTTTGGACCTGGAATATGTCGAGAATGATCCTACATGCCCCGAGATGTTTAAAGAGATACACCGTCTTGAAACTAAAAAATGGTTCTACATATATCTTCTTCTTCAATTAGTTGCTTCTGGTGCGGAGGTTGGTATTACACTAACAAAGGGAGCCGTTGGGTTTCCTGGGGTCCTTATGTTGTTTGCCATATGTGCAAAATGGGTATGGCCATTTATTATTCCACAAGAAGAGTTGGATAAATTGGACGGTCCGGTGGCTGACGAATTTATAATTAAAAACTTGAAAATCGTTGACGATTTAAGAATTCAAGATAAGAAATTGAAGCAGGAAAGCATTGTAATACGTGATTATGAGATGTGAATTCAACCAAAGTCAAGTTGGAATTGGCTCGGATGCATTTTGTACCCAGTCAATTCGTCAAAATTTAGTTACCAATATATAATTTATAATATGATAGAAAGATTTCCAACAAATTCTATTGTAGATGCACTGTATCGGTATCCTCTTTGGAGATCTGGTGCAGAGCTTGTTCATCCTACAGTCCTCATCCAATTCACGTGACAATGTTTACAATTTCTTAGGATCAATCATTGATTATCTAATATTCAGCTCTCAAAAGTTAAACAATTTTGCACCAATTCACCTAAATATGTCTATAAAATGTCATCAATAGAAGAACGAAGAGAAGTTTTAGATTCTTTAGAAGACTCTTTTAGAAAGGATTTAGCAACACATTTATATTCCACTATACTATTGCGGAGAGTTAACCCATGGTTTCCTACTTGGTCGTGGGGAGCTTGGCCGTTGCCATTTGATGAGTATCCCTTAGTTAACTCCTCTCTCAGATATGCCGATAATGTTGTGGATAATGAAGCTTACGGTGAAGATATTGAATATAAGCAAAAAAAGTATAATGAAGAAAGAAAGGAAATGGCGGTCTATGCCCGCCATAGAAAACAGAATCCTGTGAAGATCAGAACATTTAAACGAAGAAAGATATCGCCCGAGGAAACAGAACAAAAAAGCGATGACGAAGATGAGGAACAGTTTAGTCCAAGCGAGGAGTCAGATGATAATGACAATATCGATATAGATCTAAGAACTCCTGAAGAAGAAGAAGAAGATGATGATGATGCTGACGATGAACTGTTCGAAACGGCATCGGAAGGTTTAGATGAGGAAATAGAAACAAAGAATAATCAACCAGAGTTAAGTACCAGCGACGAAGAAGAAGAAGAAGAAAAAGAAGAAGACAAGGTCACCAACAACACAGAATATAATTGGGACGAGATGGGGACAAAACATATTCGAAATATTAAATATATTGAAAAGAGTTCAAACAGCAAAGCAGACCTCGTGAACCAAATAAATAGCATGATTGAAGCTAAAATACTGCAACGTATACGGCAGCTTAAAAAGGATGGAAAGATTGGAGAGAATCTTGAGCCTTCGTCCAAGATGAGTGGAGAAGTGACCAGGAACATGAGCGAGAAGATCGCTTATAAAGTGGATGCTGTTTTGTCTAAATTACTACTGAATAAGAATCACGAAACAGACGCAAAGCTCCTGAGAAAGTTGATTAATTGGCAACACGTCTTAATTGGTGGATTGGATTCAGAGGAGCTGCCATATAAATCAATCAATACCGGCTTGTACGCAGCGCTTTATGACAAATGCGAGAAGTTGTTCGAAAATATTTACTATAAATATGAACAGGAGGATGATGATGGAGAGACATTCAGTCATTCCCCTTTTGATGTTGGTAAACACCTCGAATCAATAATTCATCTGGAAAGGCCCAATTGTGGACAGTACCAAAATGCCAAGGAGAGGTACTTCAAGAAGAAAAGAGAAGATGACAAGTATAAGAAGGACATAAAGCAAATATTTTTGAACAAGCTCTCCCTTCAGCTACGGTATCAGGAAATGTTGTGGGATGGACCTTACCACAAAAGAGTTATCCTATATTTGCCTGATGATATACCTGGATCTAGAGAAAAAGCATTAAGTGGGTATAACACAATCACTTCATCAGACTATATACTAGAAGATTTCTAATTAACTAATTTCTCTTTTGGAACGTGGTGGTAATTTCAGTGTTGAAGATAACATCCCAGAACTTGCTGGTAACACCGAAGCCCAATTCGTAGTTCTTGTAGTGATGTTCCAAGTGATAAGTCTTCAATTCTTGGAAGAATTTTGGAAGCTTGGTGTGGTGCAAAACGTAGTGAGTGATATCGTAACAGATGTAACCAAGAGTTCCACCGGCAAAACCCGAACAAGCCATGTAAAATGGAAGAAGACCAAAGACAAGACGGTAGAATGGGTAACCCAAGATGATTAACAAAACAGGTGGCAAGACCAATCTGTAACCATCCATTGGAAGATAATGATGGATACCGTGCAAGAGAAAGTGTAAAGCCAAGAATGCAGGATGGTCAGGTAAGTAGCCGTCGAGGTGGAAAATAAATCTGTGCAAACAGTATTCAACCAAAGTCCAAACAAACAAGCCCATAGCCCAGAAACTCAAAGCAATAACCTTGTTTTGGTTAACAAATCCAACGTAAAAGAGGATCAAGTTAGGTGGCAACCAGACAGTTGGAATGACCCACCAAGGAGTCAAGGAAAGTGGTTCCAAAAAGTTACCAAACAAAAGAGCAGAACCCTTACCATAGTGTCTTGGTCTGTGTACTTGGTCCAAGTAGAAGTCCTTGGTGAAGTTACCACGGAGAATTTGCATAAGTAAGGGCTTGTTTAAGTCCAAGAACTTGTGCTTCTTCATATCGTCATCGTAGTCGGTCTGAATGGACAACTTTTCTTCGGCAGGTAAGTGATCATGGAACTCATACATGTCAAATTCCTTTTCATTAGTCAACTTGACTTCGACGGGGGTCTTGTTTTTGTTGTTGATCAACTCCTTTTCTTCTTCAGGTGTGGCCAAGTAACCAATCAACATACCGTCATCAAGCATTTCGTAGGCGCTCTCGGAATGTTCGTGGGACATGGTTTCAGCCATGATCTTGGTGACATCTTTACCAGCATATTCCAAGATCATATCCCCACCAGCTGGATGCTCATCTAAAAATCCGGTAACATTGTAGATCTTACGTTGGTATAAAGTGACCCAACAGTCTTTTTCTGAGTTGTGTTTTGCAACTTCTGTAGAAGTTATAAGTGGGAGAACAGCCATGTTGTTAAAGGTTGGTTGTATTTATCAATATTGCTGACTTACAGGACTATAAGTATGTAATGTATGGTGTGATGTTTATATTTTCATGTATCACGCTGGCGACAAAAGAAATTTTATGCGACGTGAACCGGGGTTTGACATATAAATACACCATTATACGACGTGCATCGATCAAGAGATTTCTCGGTGACGCCACTCACAGTAGCGCGATTTGTCACCTCACCTGAGGTGCGAATAATATGTGGTTTTATTTTGAAGGTATTCCCTCTATCTAATAACAGTAGACGAATTGCTGCAAATTTTTTTTGCCTGAACCCCTAATTCTCAAACTCAAATTCTATACACTTATTTTTTCCAGGTCAACCTCCATATCTATAGGCATCACTTCTTCGCCACTGTCAATATCTCTATCTTCGTCAAGAGTTTCGCCTTCTTCGTTAAAGCTACTCATCTGCTGCTCCAAATGTAACGTGTGGTCAACCAAGTTAAGATAGGCATACATGAAGTTGGACAACAACACTTGTTCTCGGAGTGACCGCTTGGGGTTAGCAAGCTTCAAGTGCGATAAACGATAAATTGCTCTTTCCACATGCACCGGAAATCTGTAGTCCAACATGACCAAAGTTGATTGTGATGGGGGTGGTAATGGGAACCCGAATGCCGAATCTGTAAACTGGATCGGCTGGTTGGCTTTGGAGGTACGCTTAATGGACTTTTTCAACTTTTCTTGTACTTCAAGTGTTGTCTGAGCAGGCTTCTCCTCGATAGACTTCTCTTCAACAGCCGAAACCATATCTTCGTCATCAAATTTGAGTACTTCCTGCTGATCCTTTTTCTTGGACTTCCGTTTACCATCGGGTTCCTTTGCATCTGCATTGGAATCAAGCTTCTTATCCTGATATCCATCGTCTTTATCAAGACTGCCAGCATCAGAAATCTCAATGCTCTCGTTATCAGTTGTTTCTGCCCCTGAATAATTCTCAGATTGGTAACCCAGACGGCTAATACCCGAGTGTAACCTGTCATTGATAAATTGATCCTTTTCTAAAGTTTTCTTGCTCTTCTTCTTGAAGATTCCTCCTGAAAGCTTCTTTGATGCTTTCTTCTCGTGGTCTGATTCGTAATCCACCGTAACTCCACTTGACTGGTCACTACTATGGTTATGACCAAGTGAGATGTGCGAACTGGAGTGTGGTTTCTTCTTCTTGAATAACTTGGTGATCATATTCTCCTTTCCATCCTGTTGTTTTGGCTTTTGCTTTGATTCAGGTTCCTCCTCTAACTTGGTATGTATTTCAGGAGTAGAGACCGATCTCGAAGGTGATTCAGGAACTGATGGCAAATTTTTTGAATCGGCAGAAGACAAACTTGAGGATCTGTCTCTCAACCAATTCCAGGAAGGTTTCTTTTTTATCTTTTTCGTAGGACTCTTCTTTGGATCAACATGTCCCACGCTATTGGATAAGATTCCAAAAGATTTCTTTTTGCGGATATGCTTGGTTGGAGATGTCTCCAAACTAGAATCATCAGAAGCCTCAGACTCTGATATTGGTGGGATCATATTATCAAAGGACTTCTTATTTCTATCTCTTAATTCAATAGAAGAAACACGACTTGTGCTAAAAGGATTATTCTCATCTTCGTTTGAGATTCGGTTGTAGATTTCGTTACTTCTTCTAATCTGTTCATACTCGCGTTCTTCTTGTTCAATTTCCATCAATTGTTGATCAAGTCGAAGTTCTTTTTCTTTTGGTAACTCATGCGTAGCAGAATAGTGGGGTTGTGATTGGACACCTAAAGATGATTCAACAACATTAGCCTTAGAACTCTGCAGTAACTGTACCCGTGTGTCCTCTGCTGGTGGATTGTAAGCTTTTTGACTAGATCCATGTCCATAATTTTTGGGAGGTGATTGAAGCTTTTTGGTCCTTTCCAGTGAGTTAATGGATGATTCAATTGGCAGTGATCTGCCTCCCATCTGATAGGCCACGTTATCTCCTGACGGAGTGTCAAAAGGCTTACTTTCGAACTGAGCAATCTGTTGCTCCTCTATACTTAATTCATTCGAAGGTGAATTTCTATCCAAAATATTCTGAACTTGTGGTAGAAAGGGTTCAGTCTTTTCTTGTTCACGTTCAAGTTCACGATTGATTTCGTGCTCGATGCCTAAGGTATCCTCGTAACTAATATCTTGATAACTTAATTCAAAGCTGAAATCCGAGTCATTGACGTCGCTATTTTGGGGCGAGTCAACTCTTGGTGGGACATTGGTTAAAACAACAGGATCTTTCATCCTTCGACTTGATTCATCGTTTCTGGTCAAACTTTCCTTGAAGTCGCTAATTTCAGATCTGAGTAAATCTAAGTTTTGACTGAGTTGAATAGACTTATCCTTTGCCGGGGCACCCATATAAAGTTCTTGCAGCTTCTGAGGACTTGGCTTGTTTGTACTTCGATAATGGTTTCTTGGTCTAGGCTGTCCTGGGTCTTGTGCAACAAGATATTGGTGATCAACTTGTGGATTTCCTCCAGATGTAGATCTTGGGCCCTTAGAAGGAGGTCCTTGATTACGGTGATTATGGGTATTGTGCAGTGACTTGTGAGTCGTCGGACCTGAATGGTAATATGCTTGTTTTGATCCAATTGGTTGAGTTGGTGGAGCCAGTTGAGGTTTTGACTTGCGTTCAACCCCTAGAGCTGGATCAACACCGTTTCTTATGGATTTAATGTTTGAAATCCGCTTAGCAGCCATATGTCCATATTTGTTAGGTACCAATTGAGATTCAAGTGGCACATATGATTGTGAACTTGAAGGGTATGCAGGGTTGCTAACTGAATTCATTCCGTATGAATCGTAATCTTGTGGAGATGCACGATTTTTATGACGATGTTTGCTGCTTCTTGAATTATCAGGAGGAGGAGGTTCGTTTGGGTTACGGTAACTGAATAATATCTGGGAATCACGAGCATTGCGTCTTTCCTCTTTAGATCTTTGTTTCAATAGAGGCTTCTTTGACGATGTAGAACCAAAGTTTTGTTGAAGATTGGTACGTAATTCCGATAACTTTTCATGTTTTTGATTTTGTAACTCTGAACCCAACAATAATGGTGCCGAAGAACCCGTCTGTTTCCTATAGTCGGGTCTTCTGCTTCTTTTCAAAGATATGTCATGGAGAGCTGGTCTTGTATTTGGTGGCAGTCCCAAATAGTTAGAGCTATGCTCAGATTCAGGATTCAGGTCTAAAGATTGGTCTTCGTTCGGTGAGAGATCATCCTCCTGGTATAAATCATACTTGTCAGGTTCGGCTTGCGTAAATGTCTGTTGAAATTGTTGTTGTAAGCGTTGTTGTAGATGGAGGTTGGATCTCGAAAGATGTTTCCCTCCAGCACCATTTGGTACTATGCGGCTTTTATCGCGTAACGGCGAGTCAGATTCCAGTTCGCCTGTATCTTCCAGTTCATCGTCAATGTCACGACTTTTTCTAGGTGAGTGCAGTGGTGAACCACTTAGTTCGTCCATAGCCAACTTTTCTACATCGGTGTAGCCTATGGAGGATGTCGACAAAGTTCTAGCCAAAGTTACCGCATCAGTTTTATCCATGCCTGCTAATTTTGACAATTGCTCTAATTCATTGGTTAAATCACGTAATGAAGGGTTACTGAAACGGCTTTGTTGGGGAATTGATTCTCGTTTTGTTTCTTGTATTTCCGTTGTATCTTGATCATCACTGTATGAGCTTGTGCTCAAGGATGATTTTCTGGATAACGAGCTCTTTCGGCTCAATTTTCGTTGCATGATTTCATCCACTGTGGTTTGGACATGCATCTTGAACTTGTCGGGGTCGACCTCCGGGTGGAGGTTGGCAGGGACCCAGAGCAAGGAGTTGGAGTCATATATTTGGTCGTTGTCTTCAGCGTCGTAGAACTCTTCTGCTGAGTTTATGCTGATGGTGTCATTGTTGTCTTGGGAACTCTTTTTGCGAGAGGTGCTCCGTGAAAGTGCTGATTTCTTTCTTACCGGACTGGGCGACGAGTTCATGTTTGTCGAGGGGTATCCTGAAAGAGACAGGGACATTGTAGTTGGACCTGATGCCACGGCTTCAGTGTCCATGAATTGTTGGTACTGAAATTGTTGATCAATGTCTTCCATGGGCAAGTCTGGATCATAACTCATCATGTTGCCTATGGAAAGACGCTTCAAAGCGGCCACCATTTTCTTTTCCTGCTCTAGATCCTGGACGGCCGACTCATATGAGTGATTAGTATTGGTGTTTGACATGCTAGTGTATGGAGAAGATGGACATTAAAAGGTAAGTTTGCGGAATAGACTTTGTTGAATTCTTTGGATGTGGTATGACGGTGATAAATAGGGTATGTGAGAGCGGAACTGCAAAGATTGAAGGATACTATGTGTCTGAAGGGTATGTATATATAGGATGTGCAGAGAACGTAATCCCTATGCAAGATGGAGGAAAATGGGTGGAGGTTGAAACTTGTATAGTATGCCTAGGTAGCGGACGCCAGTACAATTTTTCTGTCGAATTTTGTGATTCAAAAAATAAACAGTCTTGAAATACTGTCTGGAGGTACACAAAATAGGTTAGTGGTAGAGTGCGACCTGACCCGGGCGAAGGAGAGAAAGAGAGAGAAGAGCCCTACATGGACCAATGAGCCACGTGCTTCTATGGGACACTTACTAGTAAACATGGAGCCCATTGACAGAGACACGTATGTCTAATTGCTACTGTTACACGGAGGTAAATAGACGAGAAGGATTTTTTTTTATTTTTCCAATTGAGGCGAGTTTACTATTGTTCTTCAGGTACTGGACGGGCTCCAAGTAGCGAGTGATTAGTTGCTGCGATTTTTAATTGTGGGTAGTTTTCTTATATTTTACGATAGAATCCTGTCAATCCAGCGACCAATAAGAAGTAGTAGGCTACTTTGTAGGTACCAGAACCTTCTACTGTCAATGTGGGGAAACCCATTAAATTACATAACAGATGCACAACCGTGCTGGCCCACATATTCCTTGACGTCAGCATGTATATATGGTTTGCCACAGCACCAAAAATAGTGGTGTATACGGTCTGGAATGCAGCGTTGAATACAATCATCGAAACAGGAAGCCGTTTCTGTCGGTACAACTCGCCAGCATGGTGTATGTGCGCAATGCCAAACAATAGCGGTGTCCACCACAACAGGGTATAGTTGTCCACAAGAAGGATGTTGAGTATGACAGCGCGGTAGATTAACTCTTCGGTTAGTGGAGCAAAAATAACATCTCTGAAGCCATAGATGGTACAGAAGTTTTCCCGGAAGTCGGCCCTAACCTCTTCACGACTGGTCTGCTTGCAGTAATCAACAATTGGCCCTACGTAGAGCAACGCAGTGATGGATGCGGCCCATGCTATGTTTCTGATATCCTGTAGAAAGCTGTACGTTTCTGTATACCCGGGTAAAATCCCCAACGACCGCACAATATTACCGTAGTTGTTGCGGTCCAATGCATATGGAACGCCCAAAATTAGACCTATACTGAGAAGAGTAATTCGCTTCAATCGATAATATACCACTGCAGGTTCATTGCGGTCCCGGCCCTTGAGAGCTTGTGGTTGTCCAAGATATATACTCGTGACATATGACGATGCCACCAACACAGCAAGCCCAATATGGTACATTATCTAGTGTGTAATGTGGGTGTTTTCAACAAAAAAAAATTAAAGTTCACTTGGTCAAGACCACTGTAATTGCCTGCAGGGATCAGTCTAGTGATGTAATTTTCAAAACATGGTTCCGGCAGATACTCGGCTTGTTCAGTCTCTGGTTGTTATCTAAAACCAGGACCTCATTTCCTGTATGCAATCCACCAATCGATTCCCACTCGTTCTCTCTGACTCATTCGTGTGAGTGCCGTTATCGCGGCCAGAGACGCCATGTCGAAATCTGGAGAAATATCAAAGACATTAAAAATAATAAAAAAAATTTTCCCTTAATATCCAACCACCAATGAAGCCCAGAACGTTCATAAGACCGTTATCACTGACTTCAGTGCTTTTACGGGGCCAGAACTTAACGGAGAAAATAGTTCAAAAATACTCCATCACCAATACTCCGTCAAAGAAGGTTTACAGCGGGGACTATGTCACCATTAAACCAGCGCATGTGATGTCACACGATAACTCGTGGCCAGTAGCCACTAAGTTTATGGGTTTGGGTGCTACTCGTGTCAAGGACCCCAAACAAATCGTGTGTACCTTGGATCACGATGTCCAAAACAAGTCCGAAGCTAACTTGAAGAAATATGCCAATATTGAAAAGTTCGCTGCAGAACAGGGCATTGATTTTTACCCTGCTGGCAGAGGGATTGGACATCAAGTTATGATAGAAGAAGGTTATGCATTTCCTCTCAACTTGACTGTTGCTTCTGACTCTCACTCGAATACCTATGGAGGTATTGGTTCTTTAGGCACGCCTATTGTCAGAACTGATGCCGCTAGTATCTGGGCCACCGGCCAGACCTGGTGGCAGATTCCTCCAGTGGCCAAGGTTGAATTGATCAATGAATTGCCCAAGGGTGTGACTGGAAAGGATGTCATTGTTGCATTGTGTGGGATCTTCAACAACGATGAGGTGTTAAACCATGCTATTGAGTTCACGGGTGAAGGTGTTAAGAAATTACCTGTGGATTACAGATTAACCATCGCAAATATGACCACAGAGTGGGGTGCTCTCTCTGGATTGTTCCCAGTAGACGAAACTTTAATTGACTTTTACGTCGAAAGACTCAACAAGTTACCTCAGCCACACCCAAGAGTTAACCCTACCACTATTCAGCGTTTGATTGACAACGCGGTCGAGCCTGATTCTGACGCTGTGTATGCTAAGCATTTGGTTCTTGACTTATCCTCGTTATCCCCATCGGTTTCAGGTCCGAACTCTGTCAAAGTTTCGTCGACTTTGAATGAATTATCCCACCAAAACATCAAAATTAACAAGGCATATCTTGTTTCATGTACAAATTCGAGGTTAAGTGACATTCAGGCCGCAGCTGATATTCTTAAGGGACGCAAGGTTGCTGACGGAGTTGAGTTCTACGTCGCTGCTGCCTCTTCCTTTGTGCAGAAGGATGCCGAAGCTGTAGGTGCCTGGCAAGATATCATTGATGCTGGAGCCATTCCATTGCCAGCTGGTTGTGGGCCATGTATTGGTCTCGGTACTGGACTTTTAAAGGATGGCGAAGTTGGTATCAGCGCAACGAACCGTAACTTTAAGGGTAGAATGGGATCCAAGGACGCCTTGGCTTATTTGGCTTCGCCAGAAGTAGTAGCTGCATCGGCCATTTTAGGTAAAATCGGTTCTCCGGAGGAAGTTTTGGGGCACGAGGTGAATGGTGTGAGAAATCTCGTCAAATCAATTACAATCCCTAAAACAAACAATATTGCTCAAGAAGAGGCGGCATCAGGTTCGATAGAGGTCATGGATGGATTCCCACAATCGCTAGAAGGTGAGTTAATTTTATGTGATGCTGACAACATCAACACCGATGGAATCTATCCTGGTAAATACACTTATCAAGACGATGTGCCTAAGGAAAAAATGGCACAAGTCTGTATGGAGAACTACGATAGTGAATTCTATTCCAAAACAAAGCCAGGCGATATCCTTATTTCTGGATACAATTTTGGAACCGGTTCTTCGAGAGAGCAGGCTGCTACTGCTATTTTGGCCAGAGGTTTAAATTTGGTTGTTGCAGGGTCATTTGGTAACATCTTTTCGAGAAATTCCATTAATAACGCATTGTTGACGTTGGAAATTCCCGATTTGATCAATAAATTGAGAGAAAAGTATGCTGATTCGAAGGAGTTGACTATTAGAACCGGATGGTTTTTGAAATGGGATGTTACCAAGGCTCAAGTTTTTGTTACTGATTCTGAGGGTTCCTTGGTATTAAATCAAAAAGTAGGCGAACTAGGATCCAATTTGCAGGATATCATTGTCAAGGGGGGACTTGAAGGATGGGTCAAGGCAGAATTGAAAAAATAAAGTGTAATATATACCGTTTAGTACTTCCATCCTTGAACTAAATAGGCCAATATATCGTCTAAGCGTACCAGATTAGGCTGCTCAAGTCTAGAACGTTAAACAATTTCTGTGTTTCCTTTTTCTGCACCTAGATATTTAATTATTTTTTTCTGTATTGGTGCTGTTAAATATTGCACATGATTTTTGTTCGGATCGTGCATGGTAGCACTGCACAGGACGGCGGCACCTTTTGACAAGAGAGGGGATAGCCGTTGGTCACCTCCACAATACACTTCCCGACTATAAATATCACCGATGCCGCCATGGCGTTTCATCAGTAGTATTCACCATCTTTCAAAATGTCACTTACATCTCCTATTTATTCCATGTTCGCCTACTTCCAAGCATTTATACATACAGCGTTTGAGAAAGGATTCTTGATTTTTGATACTTTCATTTACTATGTTATCAATATGTTGATGATGATACTCATCTTTACCGAATTTTTGGTAGATACCACGGCAAAAATGTTGCACAACTACAACATACTAGTTTGCTCCTTCAGACACAAGATGTACAATAACATAAACTGATCTGCTAGCCAGCCTGGTGCTTTATAATGACTACCATGGTTTTATTGGTAACCTAGACATGAACCTACAATTCTACTACCCCACTCTATTTGTGAATAGTTAATAAAATTTTTATTATTTTTATTTTTTATGGGGTACTGGCGGGAAGGAAACCTGGACTGTTCACCTCACAGAATAACACTCATTGCATCGGTATATATCTTAGTGTGCTTATGATACTATATGGGTCTCTTTCCTTGTTACACATTTCTCTTGTATTATGCTTTGAAGAATCAGCCAGCGGTAACCTTAATTTAATTTCCATCGCCATGACATCTTTCGCAGTCGTTAACGGTGCATCTGGTCACGACCCTGGATTTAAAGAACTTAGCTTGAATTGATATAAGGTACAGATGACGAATGGAACTTCTATCTCTACATCTAATAACACTAGACGATTGGATGTATGATTATTTGGGATGACAACATGGCCTGTGATATAGTTTCTTTTTTTATGATCAATCTTTTAGTGACAATTTTGCCATCTCCAATTATCACTTTTCTATCAAAGTTAGAACCCAGATTACTCATCTCTCATAATATGAATGCTTCATAACACAAAATTACGCTACAGGGATTGGTTATGGACGTGAAAAATCATTGGCAATCTGGCAATCTGGCCACCTTGCCTTATTCAAACAGAAAAAAAACCAAGCACTTTTTCTAGAATTTGAGAAAATAAGCTTCTATTGCATCATGAGGCTTCAATGCCGGACGTTCCTGCCTCTTATTCGGAAATAAAGATAACTTCGCCTTTCTCATTACCATGCTCTGGGCGCTACAGCAAGATTTGCTTATCAAGTAAATTATATTAGACAAATGAAACCCGTATAAACAAAAACCCAACTGAAGTAAAAGAGAAGTCAAAGATTAAACTAAATATTTAAATAATTTATTCTTCGTCTTCTTCTTCTTCGTCTTCAGCGACAGAGTAGAATTGCAATTGGTATTGGTTCTTCTTGACAGAGACGAATCTGATCCAGTCTCTGATTTGGTTCTTCTTCAAGTATCTCTTGGACAAGTACTTCAAGTACTTACCGGAGAACTTGGTGTTGGCAACAACGATAACCTTGTTACCTTCGGAGGTAACAGAGATTTCGTCACCCAAGTTACCGACGATACCTTCGACCTTGATGTGTTCAACCAAGTACTTGACGTAACCTTCTTGGTCGAAAACGCCGTTTTCGACTGGAGCAGAAGTGTCAACGACAAACTTCTTAGCAGCAGCGACTTTCTTGTTGGTCTATTCCGTTAGCCTACCGCACTATTATCACAATACACATTATAGTGTAGTAGATAAAGACAGCATAGCCCACGGACGGGTTTGCGTTGGTTTCATGATTGTCTAGTTTTGAAAAAAAAAAAGAAAAAAATCCACTCAGTAACATCACAGTTATCCAATTATTTGGTTAACTGTTATGTCAACCCATAATTCTCGGAAGAATCTTCACCATCTTATTCAACGTATAAGAATGGCTGGGTTCCTAAACTAATAAAACATTGACCACACTACCCGTACAGGGAAAGCTTCATTATCCACATTTTAAAAGTATACATACAATTGGAGCCATTTTCAAAAGATGATTAGTATAATGAAGAAGAAAACTGTATTAAGTAAATATATGAACTTTTTCACCAGTCAGCACGATGCCAGTAGAAAAAAAATTTTAAGGAATTGAGGAAAAAAATCTTTAAAGGGCACCAACCCTAATTGTTAATTTCACGTGACTAACTAAACTTAGGATGACTCAGGTTGACTCAAGATGACTACTAGTCAGTCCTGACCGACTCCTTTTTTGCAATCGAAACTCCGAACCAATAAAACATTCATAATTGGAAATACACAATTCAAATTATACACCATGTTTCCAACACGTTTTTTCACCACTTGCTCCCGAGCTTTCGGTAAATCCATTCCAATTCCAATCAATGGATCTCAACTTAATTTTAACATTGCAACACTGAATATAATCGATAATGTTGGGTTAAGAGCACTCGATTTAGCTTTGGCTCAATCCGCCCCCATTAATACGTGGACCAAGGAGCAGATCAGAGAGATCTATGAAACTCCATTGATGGAATTGGTTTACAGAGCCCAATTGCAACATAGACGGTTTCATGACCCAAGTGAGGTTCAATTGTGTTCCTTACTTTCCATTAAAACCGGTGGATGTACAGAAGACTGCAAATACTGTGCTCAATCATCCCGGTATAATACGGGCACCAAGGCCGAAAAACTTATTAGTGTTGATGAAGTAATGGAAAAGGCAAGAGTCGCAAAAGACAATGGAGCCACTAGGTTTTGTATGGGTGCTGCTTGGAGAGATATGACTGGTCGGAAGTCTGGTTTGAAAAAGATTTCCGAAATGGTTTCTCGTATTAACAACGAATTGGGTATGGAAACTTGTGTTACATTGGGTATGGTGGATGAGAATCAGGCTAAGCAATTGGCTGACGCTGGTCTCACTGCCTATAACCATAACATTGATACTTCAAGAGAACATTACCCAAATGTTATTTCAACCAGAACCTTCGATAATCGTTTGGAAACAATCAAGAATGTTCAACAATCTGGAATCAGTGCTTGTGTTGGTGGTATCTTGGGATTGGGAGAAACATCAGATGATCATATCTCTTTCTTGTACACTTTGGCAACAATGGAAACTCACCCTGAATCTTTACCTATCAACAGATTGGTTCCAATTAAAGGAACTCCGATGGAGAAAGAATTGTCTGAACTTCCTAAAAAATCGGAAAGAAGATTAGAGTTCGATCAGATTATCAAGACGATTGCGACTGCAAGACTTATTATGCCACGTTCAATTATTCGTTTGGCAGCTGGTCGTTATACCATGAAGGAGCATGAACAATTCTTGTGCTTTATGAGTGGGTGCAATGCTATTTTTACAGGTGAACGAATGTTAACCACTATGTGCAATGGGTGGGATGAAGACCATGCTATGCTAAAAAAATGGGGCTTGAAGCCAATGAAGTCTGTTAATCATTTAATGCAATAAGAACATCGCTGTTATCTATACCATCGTTCTCGTCGTCTTCTTGGTTGACTTCATCTTCTCCTTCAACGTCGTTGTTTTTTCCACGCAGACCTATTAAAGAATTGGTTTGGTTAACCACGGGTAATGAGAAGGATTCGTCCATACTAGTCTCAGCATCGGTAACTTTGAGTATATTTGAAAAGGCGGCCGAAAGCTCTTTTGGATTGTTGGTGCTTTCATCGTTCCGTTTATAATCATTAGCAGGGCTTGTAATCAGAATTGTATCAACTGTCTTATCATAATCTTGCGTCTCGTAGCCGTTTTCAACTGTATCGAGATCATTGTCTTGTGTTACATCACTTAATTTGAAATTGGGTTCGTCGTAAATATCATGGTGATCATCATCGGAACTACAGCTCATTTCGAAAAAATCAGGAGATATGGCTAGTAATTCATCTAATCCACCTCCTGACCATCCTTTCTTGGCAATTCCCTCGAAGATTTCTAATTGTGCTCTGATTAAAGAGCCTGTCTTAATTAACAAATGGTCCTGGTTGAATTTTTCGATCATGGAGTTGATTTCATGATAATAGTCATACTTTAATCGATCAATCTCGTCCAAGTGATTGGTAAGATGTAACAAATTGTTCTTATAAGTGTTGAGGTTTCTTGTCTTGAGCTTTGATAGTTTTATGTTTTCCAACTCCTTCTCTCTAAGTATCTTGGATTTCGTCTTGATCTCACGTTGATAGTGTGAATGATTGACTTCATATTCCTGCTTAAGCTTTTCAATCTTTTTCGTTAATGGTTCCTCGAAGTTTGACTGAATCATTCTACTTAGAATTTGGTGGTTGCTACCTATCATGTACTGAAGTCCTGCTGCATTACTGATTCCATCAAATACTGGTCTTGAATTGGCTACCTTGGGAGCTTCTTTGATGGTGTCTTCAAGGGCACGACCAAAGTCGCTAGCGGCGTGTGATAACGACTCCAAACATGACCTCAATACTGCGGCCCTGGACAACAAGTTGTTGTAGTTTTCAATGCTATTTTGAAAGTCTTTTTGGGTAACAATATTTGGTAGTTCCAGTACTGAAGGTGTGAAAGAAGTAAACGTATTGAGTGATGGCTTCCGGTGAAAAGTATGTCTCTCTCCTGACGTAGAGAAGCCCTTGGTACTTGAGACACTGGCAGTAGGAGACATCGGTATGTTGTCCTTGTTACTCATGAACGAGTAGAATTCAGAAAGATGCTCAGGTGGTCTATTAACTGGAGTACTTGTATGAAGGTCACTTGTAGTAGAGGTGTTCATTGATACTAGGTTGTAATTCACTCGGTTGTAATGTAGTCAACTGGTCTCCTACGATAAGCGCACCAAAATTTACAATTGAATTAAATCTGAAGTATTTCCTTTCAACTTGAGTATCAGTAGAAAAACATGATTCAGTTCATTTTACCTAGATATAAACCTACGCGCCCCCTCTACTCTAAATGCTAACACTTTAAAGTGTCTTTTCTTTGCTTAATAATTCTTAATTTTGATTGATTTGTTAGAGTTTCACAGAATTCTGTAATTATTAAATACACAACTAACACACTACAAATATTTTGACTTAGCTTTAAATTCGCGTCTACTGGTAATTATAAATATCAACCTACCAAGAATAGTATTAATGAAATGAAAACGGGGTAACTCAACGAAAGCAAACTCTTACTTGGAGTTGAAGTGAAGGTGAATTAGCTTTGACCTACCCTCACAAAAAGTCGGTCCCTTGGCCCAGTTGGTTAAGGCGTGGTGCTAATAACGCCAAGATCAGCAGTTCGATCCTGCTAGGGACCACTT